>JAHWXV010329068.1:0-20888 GCA_024586415.1 Phrixothrix hirtus
CGTAACTTCGACCCCCCCCCCCAGAATCCAAGGGACAGCCCAACAAGTCGGGGAGGGATTCCGGACCTTTGGTCCTACCCTCCTTGTTTTCGGTTTCGACATTTTGAACATATAATCCCCTTTGACGCAGGGGATACGGCGTTTTATCCCTACCGCCAGGTTCACCGTTAGGGACTAATTCACGTATAGACATTCATTCCATCGGCACGGTGTTCACACCTTGGAATTACGGATTTTTGATCTGGGTTTACTCCCATAGAGCCGCCGTGTTTTGTTAGGATGTTGAACAAAGTCACCTCGTGAAGGATATTACATTCTACACTTAAAATTAGGGATAGTTTGTGTTTACTTCCCTATACCTAAATACTCTCATTTTGATGTTATTTTAAAAAATGCTTTAATTTATTTAAAATTGCATTTTATGAAATTTTATAGTAGACTATGCGACTAGTATAAACAAATTATAACAAAAGAAAATCATCTATCAGAATTAAAATATTTACCATTGCTGTTTAAAGTTTTGAATCAGTTTTTAATTAAAAATACAAAAAAATGTCGCGAAATGGTTATAGTGATGAAAATTTTCTGAATTTAATAATTACTTATGGTGAATGCAATAGAATTGTTGACAGAACTTGCCGAATTTATGCAGCGGTCATTAAAGAGTTCATCTAACACTTCTCCTGTAGCGCGAGTATTATGTGCTGGTGCACCATCCATTTGAAACCAAGCACTGTTGAATTCATATTCCGGGAGAGAACTCAAGCTAACACCTATAACATTTCTTAATATGTATACAAATCTTTCACTATTTAAATTATCTTTATAAAAGTATAATGCAAAGATTTTGTCAGCCTATCTTCCCAAACTTGATTATGAATTATTAATTATTGGAAAGTATGTTGATGATCTGATTTGTGCCTGCCCTGCTGCCAAATTGACATTACTTTGAACGCTTTTAACTCTTATAACGTTAATACTCAATTTACTGTAGAATTTGAAAAAAATAACATTGTTCCCTTTTTAGACACTAAAATTATTAGAGATAATAATAACAAAATTCTTGTGGACTAGTACATAAAACTTACTAGTTCAGGTAGATATTTAAATTATTTTTCCAATCATCCCCTTCATGTTCAAAGAAACCTCATTTTAGGCTTAAAAAGTAGAATTTATAAATTAGTTCATCTGTCACATTTAAATCAGAATTTTAATAAATTAAGCAAAATTGTAATTAATAATGATTATCCTAAAAATTTTATTAATAGCCTAATTTTTAACAATAACAATACTACTATAGTGAATAATCAAGAAAATAATTTAATGTATAAAAGGCTACCTATTAGTTATAAAATAAAAATAGTTTTCAAAAATGTTAATAATTTAAGAATTGTTGATAGTTATTTTAATAGCGTTAGTAATTTATTTTCTAAATTAGTAGATAACACTCCAAAACTTTTAGAATCAAATGTAATTTGCAAAATTAACTGTAATGGTTGTGAACTTAGTTATATCAGGCAAACATCAATTTGTATTAAAAGTAGAATTTCTAAACATAGGAGCGACTGTAAACTTAATAAAAGAAGATGTGCTCTAAACATTTATGCCATGACAATGATGATAACATCAATTTTGATGATATAGAAATTTTAGGGCATTCTATTGATTATAAAAAAATACTTCCTTCGGATATTTATTCTTCATTATTTAAGTTTTGTAATTTAAGATCCTCTTGATTGTTGTATTTTCGTTTTGTTCGTATTTAGATTACTTGCCATTGCTAACTCGCTTTTTAGTTACCTTAATGCTTTAATTTAATATTTGTCAATGTCACATTATTATTTATTAGGTCTTGATAAAGTTTATAATAATAAACGAAATATTGACTGAATGATATTTTAATTGTATGCCGATACCAAGTAAATTATTTAAAAATAATTTTTATGTGTGCGTGTGTGCGTGTGCGCGTTTGAGCGCGTGCTCGCGCCTGCGTGCGTGCGTGCGTGCGTGTGTATATATATACTTGGTGTCCCAGAACGCTAATCCTAGTTAATAACTCCGTCATTACAAGAGCAAACATTTTTATTTTTGGAGGTTATGCATTAGTTGTAAGGGAGTTTACATCTGTAAACAAAAATCTATGTTTTGACGTTTAAGCTCAGTGCTGTCAATCTCAAATTGAAAAGTCAAATAAAACATCCTATATATTGTCATCTCAATAAAAAGCTTGTTCTATTTACAATTCATTGATGCAAAACCTAAAAATGTTGAATGAAAAATTTTTAAAAGAACACACTTTAGAAGAGGAAATTATCTGTTGTACAAAAAAAACTAGTTGTCTTGGATTATTTGTTTATTAAATTTGACAGTCAATAGAAATTGTTCGATCGACTTATTTATCTGCCTTAAGCCGCAAAATGCCAACGTTAGTTACATGTAACGCATATGTTAACATGTTGTTAATTTATGGGAAATGCCACAAAAATAGGAGAGAGTCTCAAATTCTGTATAGAGAACGATTCCAGAATCGTACTGCTCCATCCCACACAACGTTTGCCAAAGTTGAACAAAAACTGAGAAGCGGTAATTTTCCTGATGGCAAACAGCAAAGAGTTCGTCAAAGAAATGTACGGGGTGGGGATAACTCAATAGATATTTTGGAATACATGGGGATTAATCCTCATGCTTCCGTCCTTCAAGTTTCAGCAGGAATGAATATTAGCAAGACATCAATACAAAGAGTATTGAAGGAGCAAGATCCACCTTGTACAAGGTCTTTCGCTTGAAGATCCTCACATACGGTTACAATTTGCCGCTGAAATTCTGGCTAAAATTCATGATAATGCTTTTTTAAATAACATTTTGTAGAGTGATGAAAGCAGTTTTCGTAATAATGGAATTGTAAACCGCCACAATTCCCATTATTGAGCGAACCAAAATCCGCATTGGATAAGAGAAACACATTTTCAACACATTTCGGGGGTTAATGTTTGGTGTGGTTTACTAAATGGCCGTATCGTTGATCCGTACTTCTATCAAGGTACTTTGACTCGTGCACGCTACTTAAATTTCCAACAGACCGATTTTCTCGAATTTCTGGAAGACATACCCATCAACGAAAGAAGATTCATGTGGTGACAACAAGACGGTTCTCCTCCTCACAACAAACAAGAGATAACGAAACATCTAAGCAGGGTCTATCCAGACAGCCGAATTGAAAGATATGAATGCATATATTGGCCTGCCGGGTTACCGGGTCTTACCCTTATGGACTTCTTCCTTTGGGGTTATCTTAAAGAACTTGTATAGATTATCGCGCTTATTAATTTAAAAGACTTGCAAAACAAAATTATTTGAGCTTGTCAAAAAGTAACTCCGGAAATGATAGCTGCAGCATACACAAGAACTTTATTACATAGACTTGAGACATATGTAACAAAAAAATGGACAACAATTTGAACACGCGCTATAGTTATTTTGTTTTTTCGTGTATAAATTTTACGTTTTTGGTTATTACTTATTTCTTTCTTTTGGTTATTTGTATTTAAAATATCTTAAGTTTGGTATAGTTGCATTCTAAATAAAACAGGCTTTTTATTGGCATGACAATATATAGGGTGTTCTATTTGACTTTTCAACTTTGATATTGACAGCACCGAACTTAAACATCAAAACTTAGATTTTTATTTACAGATGTAAATTCCGTTACGACTAATGCATAACCTCTAAAAATCAAAATTTTTCCTCTTGTCATAACGGAGTTATTAGCTGTTGTGAACGTTCTGGGACACCCAGTATATATATATATATATATATATATATATATATATATATATCTTACGCTGAATCAGAAGGAGTTCCAAGTTCCATGCATAACATTTAGCTACTACGTGTGATGAAGCGTGGATCTTGCATTACTATTTCGAAATTAAGCGATAGACATATACTGCAGATACAAGTCTCTTCTAGACTAAAATTCCAAAAGAGTAAATTGAGGTTTAAAGTAATGCTAATGGTTTTTTTAGATATTAAGGGAAGGGCGTTTTCTTAGTTAAATGACTTTCTAAAGATAGGACAATTAACCAGAACTATTATATTAAAATTTTAAAAAGATTGATGGAACGAGCCAGAAGAGTCTTGAGGCGTAGACAAATGGATGGATATTGCATCAATATAACACTCTTGTTTATAATGATTGATATGTAAAGCAATTGTTGAGCCCCAAAAACATAATCACCCTTCACAATTATCTGTTCTTGCTCAAATCGACTTCTTCTCATTTGACAATCTTAAAAGCAGGTTTAAGGGAACCTGCTTTAAAATCACTGATGATGTAGAAAAGAACGCGACGGAACTTCTGAAGGCACTGACGGCTAGTAAACAACAATACTGTTTCCCCGAATGGCAAATGCGCAGGTAACCATTGCGACTATTTTAAAGGTATTGTCATGAAGGTGATTCCTCTTTTGATAGTTGCTGAATCTTAAAGTACTACTAAGAAGTTCTAAACAGGCATTATTTATATTAATTTCAATATTTAACCTTTCAGATAATTACAGGGAAGCCCTTTTCAGCAGTATCCGGTGTTAAAGGAGGTATCGGCAGGACTCGTCATGGGCGACGACATCGTCATCTTTGATACTTCTTCACCTTTCCTTTTTATTTATTAAACGTATACAATTTTATTTATAAACGTTTTTCTAACTCTGCCAAGTATAAACAAAAACATGTAGGAATAATGACTATAGAAGTAAATGAGGTAAGAAATTCAACCTTAAAACGTGACCAACGTCAACGATCAAGTATATCGCCCAAATTTTTTGCTTCTGATACTTAATAATGCCGTTTAGATATATTCATCTGAGTTCGCTCTTACCCTGGACTCAACGCGATCACGATATGACTCTCGAGAGGCAGAATTTACATGCTTCAAGCTCGGAAACCTAATATCTTTTAATATAATATACGTCCATCGAAATTTAAGTCCGTAAGACTGAATAAACATCCTACACTTCTATTGAATCTTTACTCGCAATATACATCGTACTTTGTCTTTCTAAGCATCGTCATGCTGGGGAAGCTTGGTTTAATTGAACAAAAGCATAACGTCTTTAATTAAAACAATTTTTGGTTTAAACTGTGTAACTTAATTATGAATAATAACTGTGAAAGTTTCCATAAATATTCATAACGTCTTTATTCATATAGGTGTTTTGGCTTAGTCTTGGTGAAGCAGCCCAGCGCTTAATTTTGTGACAGCACAGCGTCTTTATTTACATAGGAAGTATGGCTTAATTGTGTGACAGTACAACATCTTTATTTATATGGGAAGTGTGACTTTATTGTGCTACAGCACAGATTATTTATTTATATAAGCAGTTTGGTTTAATCGTGCAACAGCTAAGCGTCTTTATTTATAAAGAAAGTGTGGCGTAATTGTGCAACATCACAGCCCCTATTTCTATAGGAAATTTGACTTAATTGTGCAACAGCACAGCATCCTTATTCATATAGGGAGTATGACTTAATCGTATAACAGCACAGCGCCTTCATTTATATGTGAAGTTTGGCTTAATTATGCGATAGCGCTATGTTTTTATTTATATGAGAATTTTAGCTTAATCGTTCTACCGGATAGCGTAGAAGTTTACCTTAATTGTGCAATCGCACAGGGGCTTTATTTATATAGGAAATTTGCTATAATCGTGTAATAGCACAGAATCTTTATTACATATATTCATTTACATTATTGTAAACAAAAGAAATACGCGAAAGCATTATAATGGTTCACGCTATTTTTACACTTATTTTCACAAAATGGCTAGAATTTAGAAATAGCCAAAACGTTTGTATGCAGGTCCCTACACTTCGTTCTTTTTGTCTGTAGCAATTTCAAAGCCACATTGTACAAATAAATATTTATAATATTCTGTTACGCTTCACTCCATTACTAACAAAGTGAAATTATAGTTCAATACCTTTCTTGTGGGGGGATACTTTGAACTACTGTTGCAGCAGGTACCTGTCAAATTATAACACCGAACATTGCTACAACAGCTTCTTCTCTTAAGTTATTAAAATATATTTAAGCTTTGTTTTGTTCAATTTTTCTAAATGTACGAGTTTTGAAGCTTATCTATTAATTATTGTTATGTATATAAATATGACGCAACAACTAATAGTAAATATCATCATCCCTAAGGAAATTTTTACGCAGTTTAATTAAATTATATTCGTACTAGTATCTAATAAATTTCGAATGACGATGTATTTAATTCACAAAATAAAAATTACGATACATTAATTACACTTTTTTGAATTAACCTTATAATAGAATTAGAAATCACTTGATATTCTTATATTATAAACTAGGTAATAAGGTATCCTTCACGGTAGTAATTGAAAAAACAATTAAAAGCTCATTACTTGTACCTACCTACTAATTGGGTAGGGACCTCTTTGTTATTCATTTATTTGTACACACTTTAGATATATCTATAATTTTATATCTCATTTATAATCAAAGAATTTTTGACTATAAAACGAGTAACTCCTACAGTTAAATTCCTTTAGATTAACTTGTTAAAATTATACAAAACGACAGATTAGTTAAAGTAAAGGAAAGGACAAAATAAATGTTTAATCATCTCAACAGATAGGATATTTGAAATATGTAAGGATATTTACAAATTTTGCTGCAAATATACCTACCATAAGTCAAAAATTAATGCTGGGAAGTCTCAAATCGACACGATTTATGTACACCAACGTGGGATCCGCGAGAATCGACTAACCAAAAACCAAATTAAGCAGTTGTATCGGATAAACCGACTGTGGAAAGGTTATATAAGCACAATGTAACTTAAAATTAACGTCTTTTCCTGATCATCTAGAACCAATGAAGCTTCGCCAAGTTACAGTGCAGTTATTCAGTAACTAAGTTATATGAGTCTGAGGCGCGGTGATCCAGTCATCGTTATGAATGAACTTAGGGAAGGAACAATTAACCATTAATTTGTTACGCCCGGGAGCATGGAAGCTTAGGGCCACTCTATATTCAATAATTAATTACAACACGATCCACCGTACGAAATAATCAAACACATCAAAGAAAAGCTTCGCTACAAAATCCAGTAAGCTTAGTTTTCGATTCAAAATTAATTAATTCGTATCCGAGAGTGATAACGCGATCTCCATAAATTAAACTACTATAACGTGCAGAATCGAAAAAATCACAAAAGTTGTGATATAAATGAAATCTTCGCATTAGCCTAGGCGCAATGGAATCTGCGCCCAAGTTGAGTTAACATACATTTTATTAGGCTGGTTAATTATACGATCGGAGATAAATCCCTCTACTCAGTAGGTGTCGGAGGAAGCCCCTAAGTTAGAATAGTGAAAGCTTTAATAAATAAATATTGTTCTCTTCAAAGACAAAGTAGTTTGGGCGTTAATCGGTACAAAACACACTAAATACACTTATGAATGTTTACCTTGCAGTGTAAAACAGACACTATCCTAAAGACGTCGCAAATTATATGCGAACTTAACGTCACGTCCAAAAGAAAATTATACGCAGCAACATAAATAAATTTTGTCAGAGTTCATAATCACAATCAACGATTTATTATAACCACAGAATTATATTGAATAGAGTGGTTTTCATAGAACCATCTCATATCTTCACAAACAGAGGCGTTTGGAGAGTAAAAAATAAATGTAAAGTTATCACAACAGAAATAGAACGGCACCTTTTGTACATATATTACTTGATTTAAATCAAATATTGAGCTATTGCTAATTCAAAACACTTAAGACATTACGATAACGTTTAGTTTTACAGTTGCCTAATATCAGCAATATTGTTCGTTGAACTTGAGCTTCTGTGACCTCGAAGTCGGCATGCATTGACTGCTTGCTAAGTTTAATAACGTCAAATGCTTGACATTAGGTGGCAAAACATTGTTTATATTTATCAGCGGCGAATAATAATATTACAGTAATAAGATTGCTTAAATTTTACAGATTGACTTTGGTTTTATACGACCACATATCCCAATTAGAATGTGTAAACGTTAATAATACGACAAGGTCATCCAATAAATCTTCTTTCATGAATCTAAAAAAATTTAACAATAACAATAATTTGGAGAGATTATATCAAAGCATGCCGACTACCCAAAAGCGAGAAAAACTGTAAAAACAAACTGAATATAACACTACTATTAAAATAATAAGTATTGGCGGTTCCCTTTCAAACCTTGTATTTCAGAAATTAATAAACCGAGTTAGATCAAATCAAGTTTAGTTTGATAACAGTGAAGCTTTGTATAAGTGTACCGAATTTTAAAATTTTTCAAAGTTCCATTCGCTGGTAAATGTAAAATATGTTCTAAAAAATGTGTTTTTAATTGATATTTTTAAGAATGTCGAAATTCAAAAATTAATTTAACAAAAATCATTTATACAAAGCGGCTTATACGTGGGTATATAATTGATTGGATATCGTTATATAGTTTTAACAAACTATAATGTTATCGGGTTATTAATAACGAAATTACAATTAATAATTGCGAACAACCGTATTTCGCTCATTTGAAGAGATATTCAAAATATTCTTTCTACTCATTATACAAGTAGAGAAATTAACACGTAAGAAGAAAAGATCCACTTAAAACAAAAATTGTGAAGACCTGTAGAGATAAAAAGGTTTATGCGAAAGAACGCTCGGGAAACATTCCGCGAAGGGAAGACGGGAGCCTAAACCAAAGTGACACTGTGGGCGGATAATGTGTTTCAATGATTCAAAGACTGCTATTACTCAAAAGCGGCACGATAATAAAATTATTAAGAAACTCTACCTGCATGTAATTATATAATTCTAACTATTTACACATACAAGATATAACAAAAATTTATTTATAACATATGTATGCCTTTTTACAATTTATAGTAAACCATTCTAAAAACTACAGTAAAAAGAACAATATTTCGGTTCGATTCCTTATCAAGGCTATAATATAAACAATAAGTATTATTTATATTTAATTGTAACATTACGAAACCGTAAGTTACATACAGTTACATACAAACATTTTCTTCATCGTCTTCATTGATTTCAGTGTCAGTACTTTCGCCATCTCCCTCATCAGTATCATCCTCATCTTGCACATTAATAATTAACAGTTCTATGCAGACATCAATGATATTTTCCTTCACCCTATACTTTTCTTCAATTTTCATGGCATGACTAACACAATTACCACAAACCTCTTTTGGTACATTTTGCATGGTTGATCGACAAAGTTCCAAAACATCTTTTATTTTAAAAGTCGTGTTTGACTTCGCTACATTATCTTTAACATACACCCAAACCAATTCTATTGAATTAAATTAACAGTGGGCCACTGGAAGCCACATTAGCTTCACATTATTCTCTTGTACATCTTTGACAATTTTACCCAACAAACATTTTTTCCGAAAACTGTGTGCGGGATAGTTCCATCAGTACAGGTTTCGTTAAGTTGTTAAAATTATTAATTCCTTCGGGAAAAGGTACTTTTATGTTTATTAACCATTCTATTATGTATACTTCCCCAATGATGTTGTAGTATTGCGGAAGTCTGGATCTAACATTGTATGATAAGGAGCTTGATCAAGAACAATTACTGATTTCGCGGGAATCACAGTCAGTACATGCCTGAACCATTTTCCATTTCGAAATACTCTTTAATTTTCAATACAATTTCTTTTAAATTGTGCGGACATATTTTGAGACATTTTCTTTGAATTTTAGAAAAAGTAACACTTTCACTTTACATACACTGTGTATCATTGTGCTCTTTTGCTTAAAACTGGATTTATTTTATCAAAAAACTTAAATCGTTATCACAAAGTCCTTGCGTGGATTTCCTTTGTTAATACCTATTAATTTGAAAAATATTTATCAACATAATCGGTTGGTATTATTGAAACTATCAAAATATGTTTACATTATTACGCAAAGAATAATTTCTGATAACAGTAACATGTTTGCCGCTTACTTCATGACCTTCAATGAGGTTAGCTACGAATTAACATATCGACAACAGTTATTTGTACTTTTTCAAAATCTTTCACTTTCAATTATAAGACAACTTTTATTAATGTGTTAAAACCAATTAACTTTTGTTGTTCAAATAATGTTAATACATCTTGTAAAAGAGGAAATTTTCAATTTTTATGATAAATAATGGATTGCGGCGAATTTTCCTTTTTTCTAAAAAAATAGAGAAACTACAAGTACTTCCTAAACTGTAATATACACCGTCTCTTTTTGAAGGTTTGAGCTGTATACTATTCCAATTTCGTTAAATTTTGTTCACCAATAACAAAGTTATAAGCTTTTTAAGATAAGCATCCTGAGAACACGCCAAATTATTGCACTATTTTGTAAGTAATTTATAACATTTACGAAATGGCTTAATGTAACAAAACGAAACTTCTCAATTATAATAACAAATGATTTATTGATAAGCTGTAAAAATGACACAAAAATTGGCTCCGCTGTTTTTGAATAAACTGGTTTGAATGTGAACTGCCAATACTTTTTATTTTAATAGTAGGTAGGTTTAATAATGAATAACGTACCTGCATAAATTCCAGAATAGACATCAGAAATATTTTATTAACCAAGTTACCAACGCGTGTCTAGAAACAACTGAAGACCTTGCGTCGATTATAAACTATCTTTGTGCAATCTGAAATGAATGCGGCTTAGCTAAATGGTAGCACCGATTATATATAATTTCAATTTGACGATGGATATGAGGTTCATTAGAAAAGCTCTCATAGTAAATAATTAAAGATTCAACAATTTAACTTAATCTAATAAATCTAATTTTTGAACGTCCCAAAACAAATAACCTAAGGTTATACGAAAATTAACATTACAAGATATTAAATTTAAAAAGTTTAAAATAAATTGCATTTATTATAGGCCAAACAAAGGTTACAGTTTCTTCGATTATCTATTTATAAATTCTTTATTTCAAATCCAGATAGAAACCGAGCACACCTTTGTTTATCCCGACTACTTTAAAATTTTATTTAGTATTTAGAGCAACCAAATCGTTAACAAATATTGTTGTAAATATTTTAAAATCATTCTTATAAATTGATAACATCAAAACCATATTATATAATTTTTATGTGATAAATTTAATTATTTACACTAATTTCATTGTTGCATTTTATTTTATTTCAAACTACATGTGTATGATTTAAAATCTCATTTCTATGCTACTGTCATTTATATTTGTTCGAGAAAATAGCAAAAACTCGAATTTAATAAAACCCCTATGTAAAAGGGTAAATAACCGCTTCGTTCTAACTGTCCTCAAGCCTCAGATGTGCTACATAAGCAACGACCAATAATGTCTAATTCAAAATAAGTAAATCGCTCGAGCAGCGCCATATAATTTTTAATAAATCAATTAAACCGTCGCGGTCAACAAACATAGTTAAATTGCACGGCAGATACATTGTTAATATTATAAAATATTTTCACAATAATTTTTATTATAAATCTTGTAATAAAATGTATTTAGTTGCAATAAAATTAATGCAACGTTTCATTATTATAATTTATTCTTATTTGTTCTTCCATATACGGAATTTGACATCAGTTTGCAATGATTTCGTTTAAGTTCGTATTTAAATCAATATATTTCTTAAACCAGGGCGATTGCTCTAATTTGGCCGCTCTACTTGTTCTCGTTAACTTTAGACGTGCTTGCGGAGCTTATTTCAAATTAACATAATGAATCACATATTTTTCTTTAGTATAAAGTGTTAAAAGCAGTTTTGTATGCTTTCACCCTTGCGATGATTGAAAAACGACGCTCAAAACAATACGGTACGTCTCTATGTAACGAATGCAATTGTTTCAGGTATTGCAAGTCCACTTCACACTCATACCCTATAGAATTAATATTCGGAATATTCATTAAGTTTATGCCGTCAATTTCATCTTGAGGTAACCACTTAAAGGTACCGGTGGGTACAGCATAGCACATCACAAATCCGTACATATTATTGATATCAAAGTAACCTAAAAACTTGGTAGGCTTTTGGGATCAAAGTCGTACATATAGCAGTTGTTTCCTTCACTGTATCTCTTCATGTATTCACTAATGCTGCCTTTAATTGCCTTTTCGAAAAATAATATCTTGTCAACATCACTTAATAGATCCAACTTAATTTTGGTGTAATTTAGAGCAGCTTCCCAAGAAAAGGACGAAATAGTTAAATAACACGAAGGACCTAAACCACAACAATAATTTAAAATTTGCTCATATTTGCAAATGTTAGTTGAAAGAAGGGTTGGTCGAAAACTTGTTTCCCACACATGAAAGATGCCGATTCCAAACATTCTTGCTTTAGTTCTTCATTTGTAATCTTGTTATCATATATGCTTAAATGTTACAAACTAATATTTCAATTATTGCTTTCAGCGTAAGTGCTCAAACTAGAATACCTATTTACGTTGGAAGTGTTATATTTAAAATTGAATATTAAAAATTGTAGCGCTAGATAAGTCTCTAGTTTCAATGGTAACTTAAAACATAGTAATTATTTTAAAAACTGCATGTTTACGGAAACGTGAGTATTTTCTATAAATAGACAGTTTAAAAATAGATTTAAATGTTAAAATAAGTCTTTAGGTTGCAATACTAACTTAAAAATTTTGATATTCATCTTCATATGCAAAACGCTTTAATGGCAATATTTTAAATATTTATCTCTTACCATACTAGTTTAATAAAGTTAAAATATCTTCAACAAAATTATTTTTTCTACTCGTTAATATTGAAGTATATCATTTACACATCAATTGCAGTGGTTGAAATTCAATTTCAATAGCTATAGTGATTGAAATTTCATTTCAGTAGCTAGTGTGGTTGAAATTGACGTATCAATTGTTATAAATACACGCTTTAAAAAATAGCATGCCATAATGTATTTTTCTATAAAAATCAACGGTACCTTAAAACATAATTGAATTGTCAATGCATAATTCGTATATGGCGCTATTTACACAATATAGTTCTACCTTCAGTTTATTTCAAAGTTCGTAAAAAAATAATATATGCAACGCGTGGAAGAAGACACTTCAACTGCTCGAACATCGCCATCTCGCTCGCGAAAGAAACTATCTTGCAGTTGAAATGCAACTTCTTCTACTTGTTGCATAATAGACTATTATTTCTCAAATAAATGACAAAAAAAGGTTTGAAATATTTCAAAGATATCTTTCTTGATATAGCAAAATTTTTTCAAAGTTCTTACTAATCTGAATTTAATTCATTACAATAATTATTGTAATTATAGTGATTACTATATAATATGCTGATCATTGTAATAACATAAAATCTACTGGTTATTTTGAAAAACTGTATGTTTGTAGAAACATACACACATTTTAAAAATAAGCGTTAAATTTTGACGTTAACATAAGTTTCTAGTTTCCAATGTTAACTTAGATTTGTTAATATTCGATTTTATATATAAAACACTTTTATGGCAAAATTTTAAATATTCATCTCTTACTATACTAGTTTAATAAAGTTAAAATACCTTCAACAAAATTATTTTATCTTTCGAACACGTGACAAATAAAAATTTAAGATTTCTCAAAGTTATCTTTCTTGATATAGTAAAATCTTTCAAAATTCTTACTAACTTAAGTTCAATTTATTACAGTAATTATTATATTTGCTAATAATTGCAATTACAGTAACTACTATATACGGTAATTACTGTAGTTACAGTAATTCTTATATATACTAACTATTATAATTACTATATATACTAATTATTGTAATTACAACAATTACTGCAAGTACAGTATTTACTGCAACCACATCAATTAACATTACTGGTATTTTTTAATATTAGTGTTCATGTCGGCGCCAACATTTTTTCTAACATCTGTTTTATAGCTCAATTGTCGGCGCGCCGTTTTATATTATATTAATTTTGCACACCTTCACACTTGCCATTACAGATCCTATATTATTAACAGGAGGACATCATATACTTAGACATGCCCACTTACTTGCTGATAACATACACGTCCCGTTTTCTACTACTCAAAATCCATCTCTCTCTCATACTACCTATTTACCCACTCTTCGAACTTACTCTAACGAAACTCGGAAAGCTCGATACTTAAGTTCACTCCCTCGCTAACTTCCTCACTCGCAGTCCCAGCTACTAACTGTATATCTTTCACTGACTCTTCTTTAATTACTTTATGTTGATACGGGGTAAAAGAAAACTTGGTCAGGTGGATGGAGAATCTTACCCTGTCCCTCGGAATCCACCCTCCTCCGGATATCCTTCCTTGAACTATCTAGAGCGTTAGCTGTTATACCACTAAAGCTGTGTTAAACAAAAATTTGGAATTTAACATTCCCATTGTCTTCTTATCAGCATTTTTAGGAATAACACTTCGTTTATAAAGATACGAGAAACTTTAAATTCAAGAAGGCTTCTTTTTTTTACAGACAAACAAAAATAATAGCTACATAAAGTAAAATGTCGTAATTTGACAAACAACTGTTAAGGACTGCGTAATAAAAGTGAACTGTACCTAGTTCAATTAAATTAAAACACTTCAAAGAAATGAGATACGGTAAATGCTACATAGTTCATAATTTTAAATACAAGAAATCTAATAATATCAAAGACAGTAAAAAAGGCTAAACACAATGCCGTACTAAATCAAGCAGAAATTTAACCTTTTTATATCTACCGAATAATAATGTATTCAATTCAAGGAATTTTAATTTAAACTCGATTGAAAATATTCATGCATTTTACGTAAACAAAACAGGTTTTCAAATCTTATGTAAATCCTTAATCACGTTTATACGTATAGATTTGAACATAAAGTTTGGATGTACAATTACATATTCTTTACCTATAAGTATTTAATGATTTTAATGATAATTCAAATAATTTCACCCTTTTACCATGGCTTCAATGATACAAAAGTATTGCAGTTTAATGTATGTTAGATAGGAGTACGTGACTGAGAATTTAATTTTAGCATCTTCAAGTATAAAAGTCCAAAAACGTGTTCTACAATAAACGATGAATGCAAAGCTTTGAAGCAGTGATTAATAAAATGTAAATGCACTTTAGCTTAGTAATTTTTGCACCAACGTATATTTTTTAAAAATTGTTAACAAGCTGGAAATGCGTTAAAGAAAAATTACACAATGGTGAATCCAAATTGCCAGCTGAAACGATTGTGAAAAATAAAGGACAAACTGACGTACGAAGATCGTGTTAAACTTGACCAAACTAAAGTAAAAGTCAAGTTCCTTAAGAATGCCATTGATCGGGTAATTCTGGTGTTTTAAATTTTGGGAAACAATAATGACATATGAACTAAAGCAATTAGCATATTCCCACAATTTAACTTAATTAGTCTACTTTTGAAAAGTACAATAAGATTTGTTATAATTAAGTTTAAAATAAAAGGTTCAAAACAATTAACCATGTATATTAAAATAAATGAAGACTATCCCTATTTTTTAATTTTAATTCACAAATCAACGTACAAACAAGAATTACATAAAACTAGACTAATTCACAAGTTTGAGCTAATAATATTCAACTGTAGCATTTACAATGTATCTGCGGAGTTTTTACATTTACGTTGCTTTGATGCAATACGTAATAAATACCTAAAAGTGCAATTTATAACAACTTTATTATGCACCTTATACGCTAATTTAGTAAATTATGATTCTTAAGTTTGTCAGTTAGTTGTATTAAAAGTGGTTGACTTTTTTCCAAGAAAAATTACCTTCAAAAATTTTATAAATATGTGTTAAAGCGTCGCATGCGTCTAATGTTAATATTTTGTTTATCTTATTTTAATACACGTAATAAATACAATAAACAAAAGTCTGGTGTGAGACAACACACGACTGCCTCGTACGAATTATAGATATGCAAATAAAGCCTACATATCATTAAAATATTATTTGCGTTTATTTTGGAAACTGTAATTACTGCATAAACTAATCGCTTCTTAATTCCAGAGATTTATTCCATAAATCGTTGCAACGAATGTTCTCAGAGAAAAGAATATCGAGCCGTAAGAAATGTGATAAGTTTAAACAAATGATAGACGTTTTGGCAAAATCGCAAAAAACGTGAAAATGGCACGTTTAAAGTGACACCTCCCTCCAGCCATTTGATTTAGACCAAATTCTTACTAATACGTGTTAGAGGAGTTCTAAATTTACGTATAACATTTTATTATACTATTATGTTCAGTTTTTGAGATATGTTGTTCACAATTAATACTTCAGGTACTTTCTGTTCTCCGATTTTTGGGAATTTATTAGCGAAACTGCTTGATTCAGATAAAACGAAATTAAATACCTAAGCAAAATACTAGTTTAAAAAAATCGTTATAGTCGTTTTCAAGAAAATATCGAAAACCTAAAAATTCTTAAAATGTCTAAAAATGATCCAAAAAGTGGTACTTCCAGTTATTCGATCTTAACCAAATTCCACATTTTGCATAAAAATTATTTTCTAAAAAATGATTTTCGAACTCAGTGGGCCCGAAAACCTTTTCTCCTAAAATTTTGACATCGAAAATATTTAAACGAATACAATACTCTCTACTTATATTTGATACAAGGTCAGAAAAAGTAATAAGCACCATTTATAATTCATGCACGACTTTCAACAATTTTGTTCATTTTAAGTGATAGGAAAAGATATAGCTATATAATTTCACGTTTCCATAAAATAATTTGGTGTTTGTGCAGTTTAATACATTCTTGCGGTAAAAATTAATTTGATACAATTTATAACGTTTACGTTTAGTGTGAGTAAGGACTTAAATAGGTATTTACATGGCCAGCGGTTAAAGTAAATAGCTAATTAAGCTTACTAACATTCAGCAAGGATAATTTAATTCATTTTGGACACAGAAACTATAGAGAGAAAAACAAGGCAATTAATGGCACGCAAGGAATTAATTAATACCTATTTTTTCCCTATATATGTTTAAAAATGGAGAAATATAGTAGTTAAGATCAAAAAAGTGAATGACTCAAAATTTGTAGAAAATGATGTTCAAATTTTAAATAGTTTGTTGCTATAATTTTGGCTTGTGGCGTGAAGTTAATTTGGCCAGCGAGAAATTAATGAATGATTTACTTTACGTGAATGTGAAAGCATGCTATCCGTTAGTTACATTCTTGCGTTGATGGCATTGATATAGACTATCGAGTATCTAGCAACTCACAATGTGAGTAAACCCAAATGATCGAAACAATGCCTTCTGTAAGGTTTAGACTAGCCAAATTGCTGTATATATATATTTTCCATCTATTTTCATTAATCGATGGATGTAAATATTAAAAGACCGTCTATTCACTGAACTAAACAAAAATGTCGTACGAATAAATTAAGTTTATACCAAAAAAGGACGCAAACATCCATCGCAAAACTTAAAAATAAGATCAGACATACCGCTGAGAATAAATTAATAACAGTTACACACAGTTATAAAAACCACCTTGTACATGATAAATTTATATTTAGGTGCACAAGACCAATAAGTTTAATAATCAAACAAATATATACCGAGTAAAGCCAAAAAATTTCAAAGGCCAAAAATAACTAGTTACATAATTAAAGTATATGAGAGATCTCCAAAGAGTACAAATTTTTGAAGGCTATAAAGCGTTACCTGTATTAAATAATTTTATCCACAGAACGAAACAACGTTGGATAACACAACACAGCACAAAGAACCTTCTCCTTTCCTCGACGGTTTATAGCTACCAAACCCTCTAGATTTCACTAAAGGTGTTAGCAAAAAGAAGCATTGACATTACAAAATAACACCACAAACCTAGACGTCACACATTAAGAACAAACCACAAACTATAAAGACTAATTTATATCAAAAATTTTGAAATCAAACATAAATATAATCAATGAAAGTTCTAAGCATAGAGATATTCAGAAATTTCTATTTAAAACATTATTGAGATTATAGAATCTAAACTACGCAAATTAATTATCCAGAATTTAGTGGCTAGGTTTCTTTGAAAATTTCTTAGACTCTTTCGGAGATATGAATTTTTAATGTTAATAGTACTTTTTTGCAAAGGAATGAATTTTTCAGTTTTGATAGATATTTTCTTTACTAAAATAATTGTAAAGCATTAAAAATTAAAATTTTGCCGCAAACAGCTGTAATGTATTTACGTTACGTGCTGTAGAGTAACCATTGTCGTTATAAATTCTTATTTAGTATTAAATGTAATATTTATAATACACCTTGTATAATACTTTCTTTATTTAAATTGTAATTCCAACACTTCTAATAATTTTATTAAGAGCACGGGACAATTGCATTATATTCAAATTATTTATTCACTTCGAATTAATTTTCGAAACAATATCTAAGTTACTAAGGAGTCGGTAAGTAAATGCGTATAATTATAATATTTTTGTTGACGCCGACCCCGGATAGAGCGTTTTAGAACTATCGAGCAGTCCTGGTTTAACCAAGGTAGTGTAAAGTCGCTAATCTAAATTATTTTCTACATTTCACATTATGTTATATTTATCAAATTTATATTGCTTATTAATTACTAAGACCGGCCTTACACTTTGCTGTCCGAGCGTTCCTTGCATTCGGCATATCTAATTATATACTTTTTGTTTCGAAATTAAAGTTTTATGTTGTAGGAACTCTCGAAGGTTTTGGTGGGTGGGGATGCATCAGGCTAAAATCGGATGTCATTAAGTGGCAGGTTTTGAAAGAAATATTAATGTTACCTATTCCACTGTGAGTTAATTGATAGATTCAATTTGACTGAATAACTAATTGTTGCTTTGTTTTTATTGAACCTAAGTGTTCTATATTTTTTTGTGTGAATGACCACATAATTGTCTATTCTACTTATTGCTAGTACAATTAATTCCTGAAAAGGAAACTTTGGATAGTATAATTATTAATAATTGCTATCAGATCCATCATTACCTTGCCTTAGATCATTCATCACCCCTACATCAGCCCCTATCAATAACTATAATACCTTCAAAAGTTTTGGTTACAAATTGGTTATTGCGTTATTTAATTCTTTTTTGGCTTTTAAATTATAGAAGGGACATGCTGTCATAGTCGGAATTCCCACATTCTAGTGGGCGTATTATATTGTAACATCCACCATTTAAACCGTACTGGGATACTGTGCAAAAAGCATATCAAACGCTTTAGTCAGTGTGCAAACACCAAATTACTGTCGCTGTGTTAGTAATTCTTAATTAATGCAATGGAACTCGATAGGTGCGATTTTAGAGCGATGATTTACGATTACAAAAAAGAGAAATGCCTAGTAAATATACAAGCAACATTTAGAGTCTCTTCGCTTTCACCGTCCACAATATTCAAAAGAGGACGGCAGTCATTAAAAGATGATCCCTACATCTACAGACTGGAGGTTGCAGTTACCGTAGAAAACATCACTGCTGTATAACATTTACCGAAAAATGGGCGAATGATATATTGTGAAATAGGAACAAGTTTAGGCATTGGATCGGTATCAACAGAAACAATATTACATGACTACATTAGTCTTGTCAAGTGCTGTTCACATTAGGTATCACATTTGCTTATGGAAGCTCAAAAAGAGGCGAGGATGGATTGGTGCAAATTTATGATTGCAAAATTTGTAGACGGGCGCGCTGAAACTTGTTTGGAATTCTCACAGGTGAAGAATCATGGATATCCCACTATGATTGCAAAACTACACAATACGCAACAGTATGGTGTTTTGAAAATACAGAACAACCCACAAAGGTCCACAGAACTCGAAGTGTCGGCAAGTAAATGGCTGTCTCCTTCTCTTCAAAAAGCAGCCATGTTAAAACTGTTGCATTAGAGGCGAATGGTATGTTACCGTTTGTGCCCATCAAGTACTACATGGATGGAGAAGCCACCAAACACTGGTTTGCGTGGTTAGTTATGGAATCACGATAACGCGTCATCCGACACTGCGGCTAGAACAACTATGTTTTTAGTCGCCTCACAAGTTAAAATCTCCCTTATTCTCCAGATCAAGCCTGCGATTTTTTACTAAAATATTTCTGCATATTAAGGAGCAGCTGCATGTACGTCGGTTTTCCCAAGATAAACAAGCAAATACAGTTTATAGGAATGAAATAATGCAGATACCAACAGCAAAGAGGTCTGAGACTTTTCATAAATGGTTTATCGATATGAACAAATGTATAACAGCTAATGGGCGTACTTTTTTAAATATAAAATAGAGTAAGGTTAACAGCTACCAGTTTCCGAGTATCCCGATAACTACAGCATGACCCTCGTAATAACTATTGACTCAATCTATTTTACTTTTTAACAATCAACACAACTGAAACTTGAATATGAATTACCTATTAATTATAATAACATATCGTATTCTAACTTAATTGCCTAATTTGCTCCACTAACGAGCTAATTTTCTTTTAGTTAATATAGGTTATGGCGAGACCTTATCACAGACTCTTCTTGGTGCGTTTTTCTTGACTTCCGTGAAGAAAGACGCTTCAGTTGTATAAGAAAAGAATATTTACTTCTCGAAAATTAGTTCGACTGCCTTGGAGCCTTGGCCTTTTGAATAGCCAAACATCGGCTTCTGCCAGCAGCGTAGGATTATATCACGTAACACATCAGTTTACTCTACAAAGCGTGAATTCTTGATTCTTGGTAACTTCCTATTGATTATGCTATTGAAGTAACTGCATATATATATATATATATATATATATATATATATATATATATATATATATAT
>JAHWXV010329136.1:0-13728 GCA_024586415.1 Phrixothrix hirtus
CTTCGCCACTCCTTACTCGCCATTTTCGATTCGGGAGTGTAATGATGGACTCACGTCTCATCACATGTGATGATGCGCCTCAAAAACTCCTCACCTTCTTTTTGAAATCGGCTGAGAAGTCTCCTAGTGATCTCCGACCTGACTTGTTTTTGATCTGCAGTCAACAACTTCGGAACCCATCGAATACTCACTTTTCTGAAGCTAAATTGGTCTGCGATTGCGAATTGAACACTCCCACAGCTGATACCAATTTCTGACGAGATTTATTGAACAGTTTACTGACGATTACCTTCAATAACCTCTCGCACATCACTGATGTTGCTATCTGTAAGACGACCGTGGGCGTCGACAGTGACTTTCGTTTTCGACACGTTCTCGCCCACTCCTAAATTCTCTGGGCCACGTATACACTCGATTCGAAGACAGTGTAGTGTCCCCAAACTGCGCCTGCAAACGAGTAAAAACTTCAGAAAGTTTAACGCCTTTATTGGTTGAAAATTTTATGACGATGCGTTGCGCAACAGACGGATGTACCTCTTGCTCGGTCATGGCTGTATTGACGACAAAACAGAGCACTGCTGCTAACTAAGCTGTTCCCCCACTCCTAATAAACCAAAAAACAATCGCTCACAGTTACACACGGCCCAGACGTGCTTGCTGCTGTCACCAGCAAAATTACCGTTTATATTCGTTTCACCCTCATATTACAAACGGATTTCTGTGACGATTTATTTTTGTCGTTACCAAAAAAAGAAAGCATGAAAGTGCCAAATTATCAATTTACTAGCGATCCAGGTCGGTGCTAGGCGCCTCTAATTAAAAACTAATAGCAGGTGTTATTCCAAAATTTCAATCAATATCTACATAGGAAGGTTTAGAATTCCATTAAGCGCAGTAGTTCTAAGGTCTTCTAATTCGTTTTTAAAAAAAGTAGTTAGCCAGAAAATTGACTGCAAACATTTTTAAACGTAATCATCCTGTCACGTACATATTTTCTGCAACGGAGTCTGTTGTGCCCACTGAAAATGTGCGATCATGGAAAGTATCTTTCAGTGTTGGAAAAATCCAAATTTATGTGAGAGGTTACGTAAGTACGGAGCATCAGAAATTACTTCAAAGTTGTCGTCGAAACGATCTTACAGGAAGTGCGCACAGATTCAGCGTATATGTCGACATTCGCAGTTATCTGTTTGATAGTCAATCGGCGGTCTTTATAACTGCACGAAAGAGGCATTTGCGCCCCTGACATTGTTAAAAATTTTGTTTTTCCCTGAACTAGCTGGTTTACTCCGGCCGCCACAGTGGAGGTTGGGTGGTTCTACGTTTGCGATGAAATCAATTAGGCTAAAATTCAGGAATTATATGTAGGTGTCAAAAATTCCGAAAATGTCGTAATTAAGGGCGCCACTTTGTTTTTAACGATAAGAAAAAGAAAAGAATCAAGTGGTCTGCTGTTATAGAGCCCGGGAAAACAAAAAACCCGATCTCCGAACCTTTACATCGAGAATTGTACTAGTACGCCGCTGGGCTCCTTCTTTAACCAGGTTAAATTTGGACGTACTATCTAAAATAGGTTATTCACTTAAAATCAACTAATACCTAAAGGAAAGTATGTGTTACTACAACTACGGGTTTACATATGTAAAAGGATAAGATCTTGCAATGAACCTATACCGCAGTTCATTTTTCTCTAATACGTAATTAATTGAGTAAATTATGATTATAAACGCACTGCTTTACGGCGGTATAGTTTCATTAATTGTATCTATTTTTAGTTACTTAAAATTATTTTGTTAGAACCTGTATATATTTACAATTAATTATCATATGTATAGCTACCGACCTTTCAAACAACCATTTGGTAAATTTATTTATTTTTTTGCTTTAATTATTATTTTTATAATTATCGATTAACGAGTTTATTTAGTGATTTGTATTTAATTACCGTTATATTAATTAGTGTTAATATTTGATTTGTTGTATTATATAAATGAAAGGATTCAAAACTCTTGACCCCAGTCAACGCTATTTTGCTTAAGTAGGTCAAGGCGTTTGAACTTATTCATATAAAACCATGAATGTTCGAATGTGATTAGATAAACGCATCCTAGTTTTGCATTTCGTTGGAAATTTTATGTCAATTAAACTAATTTAACCGTTTTATTTTAAATGATATGCAAATTGTTCATTCTAAGAACGATCCGTATTGGAATCCGCTACATATCACATAATTTTTAGTAATGCTAATTAACCTAATTAAGCCTGTATAACTATTTTTGTTATTTTTGGGCGTATGCAAACAGTTCTATTTGGATTACTTTTTACTGTTTACGCACGCATTAAATTACGAATACAATAATGTATCAATTTGTTGTAAAATATTTTAATTAACGAAGTTAGACCTAAAGAAAAGTATTTCACCTTGGGTTTGATGATAGCCGTTTGGTATATAAACGCAAGTTCAAAGCCGGGTTCTTCTGAGTTGTCAGCCTGTTGAATTGGCCAATACCTGGCACGAGACATATTTTACCGCCAGAGCTGGTAAAACCATTTCAAACCGACGATATGGGTTAGAATTACCATCAGGTATGAGCGAGGTAATTTTAATCCTGTAAAACTTTGAAAAATTCCGTTCACATCGCATAAAAATAGAAATTCACAGTAAAGGGTCAGTACTTTTGTTAGGGATCGTAGTGTACCAAAGTGACGGAACAGCGCGATCTATTAACTATTCAAGGAACTGTTTTGTTAACTTGCATTGTGCAGCCCCGTGTTCAATTAAATAAATTGTATGTGTACAATTCTCATCTAATCAGAAATTGTTTATAAAAATAAACACTTACTGGATTGTGTCAAAGCAGTCCATCCCTTCCTTAAAGTTCGAAGCTAGACCCCGTTCAAAGGCAGGGCTCGCCACTGTGGATTGAGGCTTCCGTTGATTGCCCGTCGACTCTCTCCAGATACACTATTTAAAATTTTAGTTTAATTATGAACAATTGCATACTGCATGAGAATTACCTAAATTTATTTGCACCCGCGTCAAACACATAAACAGAAAACTAAACTGCGCAAAGCATGTTGCCAACGCCAATTTGAGATCCATATCAATTGAATCGACGAAATATTGATCAAAAAGGGCATTGTCAAGCAAACTATGTTTAACAAAATAAATCAAACGGCCGTCAGTTAATTTAGAGGTAGACAACTATAATTATTCAAATAACTTGTAAATATGATTTCTGATTTATTTTTTAAATAAATACTGTTCTTTGTTAAATTGTGTTATTAATGAATACATGTAATTACAACGCACAAAGGATTATATTATTAATATAATATAACCACCCAAAGAGTGAATACTTGTGAAATAAAGTTTTACAAAAGTTAAAGCATGCATTTAGTTTAAAATAATTAACATTCAAATATTTCTAATTAAGGATAAATTTAGCAACAGTCAGAATAAATAAAAGTAAATTCCATTTCAAGTGTAACTGACTTACAAGTATAATTAAGGTAACATTCCTAAAAGGTGTACATCTATATTTTTCCGACGAAAACAAATTACTAAATTGTGATTAACAATTAACAAAGGTTAAAACAGAGATACAAGAGTTGTCAAAGTTGAATTGTAGCATAAGTTTATGACTCGAATATGTATATACTGTGTACAAAATAAAAGCGCTAAACAAGCTTGAGAAAAAGTGAATCATAATTCACACTGGTAAAAAGCCTTGTAAATATTGTACATAATTAAAATAAGTTTTAGCTAAATAGTTTCCGAAGCAACCCAGTACAGTCCTGGACATACAATTCGATTCGTAAGCTACCCCATGGCATTAGTAACTCTGTTCCAACCCTAGTTAATCCCATAAGGCCAGGGACACGTTACAATTTGTACTTAAAGATTAGGTATAATGATAACAAAAAAATGTTGTTTAAAATTAATAATTTACATGTCTCCCCGGAAAGGAATAAAGGATACAACAATTTTCTATACCTAAATCAAGGTACCCTTTTGATTACTACTAACTAAATTAAATCTAAAATGAACAAGAAGTATTGGCCCTAATGACCTCGATAACATGAATAGTTAAAAATTTATGACAATAACTAACTTGTCTTGAATTTATACGTGATCGACTAATTTGTCCCAGCAGAGTTTACTTGGTGTCTTGGAGACCCTTGCCTTCCAGAAGGAATCGAAAATAACAACGGTTTTGCCTAGGATATTCTACTTATCGTACGCCACGTACGGCCCTGTTGGACTCTAATCCTTGAATTACGAACCGACAGGTAATTGAAGTTGACCCTTTCAATAATTCGCTGTGGGCGGAAATAGACCAAATGTCTCTAACCTTTTACATTATTCGGGCAACTCTTCAAATGTTTCTTTAAAATGTCGCCTGGGCACGTACTGCAGAAAACGACGTCACTTTTCAACACTCAGATCTCTACTACTGCCTGATAATCAAAGTTTTCTCCTTGAAATCGCAGGAGGGGAAGACGAGAGGGGTTAACGTTTATTTTTAGACTTACAAGCCTTCTCGCGGGAATTGCTGAAGTAATATTTTTAAGAAAAACGCCCCTATGTTTTACAAAGCGTTACCTTGGATTTTCGAATTTTAATAATTGTTATTAAAATTTACAAATTGATGGTTGTAATTTCGGCATACAAATGATACTAGTAATTCACCAATTAGATTTTACCATTACTACACGGATGTATGTACCGGGTGTTTTCAAATAAATGACAAATGTTGCAAGAATTTCATAACCGTTTGTTCCACTCGCGCGATCATGTATTTCTACTCTGAAACATAGCCGAAGCTGCTTCGGTTTGTTTGTACACGACGCGACGTTCAGCCTTATTTGAATTGACGAATCACGAGTACGCATTTTACATGCAAATAGCGCCATAACCGCATGTTTTATATAATTAGTAATGAATTTTGATAGTTAGATAGCAAAGGAATCTAATAATTATACGCTGTTCTTCGAATCTCATTGTCGTCATCTTTAGTATCGAAAACGCTTTCGTCACTAGCCGACGAGCTTTCAACAAGTCGACAGTGTTATCATATGACTCCAACCAGCCAACACTTATATTTCAATTTCTTTCCATTCGCGAGAAAACATTAGGATACCTTAGAACTAAAGGGTGATACAATTAGTGCTTTAAGATTTTAAAGTGGCAACACTGTACACGTGAAAACCATTCTTGTTTGAAAGTTGTGCATGCTAGGTTATTACAAAATATTTGCCATGGAACATTTAACGTCACAAGGACGTTGCGAAATTATAAAAATGTATCTATAAAGGAAACTTGGCGCTGGTGCACGTTCACATGGTCCACATCATCGACCAAGTGAACAAACTATTCGTAATGTTGTCAAAAAATTTGATGGCGCATCTACGTTGCTGAATAGTCCAAGAACAAATCGTATCGGATATGTGAGAAATGCCTACAATGTTGAAGTTCTCAGACAAAGTATTCGAGATAAGCCATCGTTCTCAGCAATTGAAA
Organism: Phrixothrix hirtus; assembly: GCA_024586415.1. Classification (NCBI taxonomy): domain Eukaryota; kingdom Metazoa; phylum Arthropoda; class Insecta; order Coleoptera; family Phengodidae; genus Phrixothrix; species Phrixothrix hirtus. The sequence goes on from JAHWXV010329136.1 coordinate 5,525, forward strand.
CTTACATATGGATCTACCTGGAAGATTTTACGGATGTATTTGGGTTTGTATCCATACGAAGCTCAACTGGTTCATCCCAGTGATTATCGTTTTCGTGAAAAGTTTCTTGGGCGCTCGAACTTTTGACTGAAGGTTCGTTTCTTCATCAAAAATTGTCGAATTTGGGGCGAAAAAATTCCTCAAGCCGGAAAAACTAAAAAATAGGTTTTGAGTTCATCAAAACACATTTTTTTGGGTTCATCGAATGAAGGCCTACAATTTGCAGACAAAGATTTACAATAACGTTGAAGAACGCACCGTATCAGGTTTTGATAGAATATCAACGATTTACCTACTTTTATCAGGACAAAAGAGTATCGCCAGAAGTATTGTAACTGAACTTGTCATCCAGGCTGGAAGTGAAACTAAGAATGGAAAAAGAGGACGCAAATTGGTTATGGTTGACAAATCAAAGTTTCTAAAGAGTTTGGATGCAGGATTAACAGATTAAATTACAGAATCTGTAATTTATACCGATATTCAGTACCATATCCAACTATTAAAAAGAAATTTTAAATCAATAACGATATGGGTCTCATATTACCTAGTTTAAAAATATTTTCACTAAAATTGTTCGTTTTCTTTCTTCTGAAACTATGTTTATAGCGTCATAAACAATTGAAAATCGTGTGCGTGTGCGTGTGCATGTGCGTATGCATGCGTGCGCGCGTCTGATTGTGCGTGGGCATGTGCGTGCGCATTTGCGCGTGCGTGTGTTTAAAAATCTGGTTACCTACATCACGGACAAGAAGGAAATGCGAACCGTTCTCTGGTATGAGTTCAAACTTTAGCATTGTGCAATTAAAGCAACGTGTAAGCTGCTTTCGGCAATGGTGATTCGAATCTGAAATAAAGTGAACTGTAGTTATTCGATTTTAACCAAATTCGTGCTTGTGCACACAAAGTCAACTAGGACCTTAAACATAAACCTCCGTTTTGCTAAGCCGTTGGTTTCATAGTTGGTTTAATCTACTTTGCCGGTCGAGGTAGTCCCGATTATTCGCTTTACCGAAATATTCTCGGGCAAACCCCTTAGATCACGTGACAGGGCATTAAATTTGTTGCCTTCAATTGTTTGATTTGGTAACGAACACCTAGAAAACTTACTTTATAGATGACAATTGTTGAAAACGCTGTTTTGAAAGACGTGGTTAAAGCATATTCGCATCTAGAACTTCGACAGATTGCAAAGAAGCTCAAAAATGACAATTCTAAAATCTTACGACCCTTAAAGGCCTATAGAAAATGAAGATGAATAAGTTCCACGTGAACTCATCAAGAAAAGCAAATTTTCTGGTTGAAAATCATCTCTTCGTTGCTTTTTAACATGACACTGGAAACATCCTTGAAGCTATCCTTCTTATTTTGCTGAACTGACACCCAGGAAAATGTGTGGTAGGAAAGTGTTTGAAGAACTTGATCGTATTATAAGACAATTTATTAAACTATGTAGAGTTCATTTTGATTAAGAAGGTATTTGTTACAACTTAATACATTCAAACCTATAATCCAATTTTCAAAAAGTTAACCTAAGAAAATTTTCAGGCTGCACTTAGATTGATATTGAAACTACATCAAATTAAAGCTCTCGAAATGTTCACAAAATAGTAGTCATCGAAATTTCCCTAAAATTGAAGGCCCACGTAAAGTTAGAGAGGATTGACATTTCAAGTTGTGTTCTATACTCTCCTAACGAGTGTGATAGCGCCTTGAAACTGGTTCAGGGTGGCTCCCTACATTTTTAAACACAAATTCTAGTTACGCATATATGTAGCGTTGATTTTTTCAAAGTTGTTCCTTTCACTTGTACAATTTGTATCTAGTACCTTATAATGTCTAAGCTTGTAATGTGCCTACATTTTTAAACACAAATTCTAGTTATGCATATATGCAGCGTTGATTTTTTCAAAGTTGTTCCTTTCACGTTGTACAATTTGTATCTAGTACCTTATAATGTCTAAGCTTGTAATGTGCCTATACCCTTCATCCAGTTTGCCTTTACTTAAATAATCAGTTAACTAATTTTAAAGTACAAACTTGATGTTGAATTAGGGCATAGTCACATTAATTGTATATATTTAAATTATTTAAAAACATTTTGTTAATTCAATATTAACAGAACATCCTGTATATAATTTTCATTTAATTATTACGTATATAATTATCGAGTTTCAACCGATTATTATGTTTCCTTTATTTATTTAATTTTTACTTTGTAATTAACGCTGTATTTATTTCAATTAAGATAAGGTGCACTTTAACGTTTCTTGTATAAAATAATCTAAGAGTGCACGATTCTTGACCTGACAACAAAACATTATGTTGGTCAAGGGATTTCAACTTTGCATATAAAGAATATGAGTGATCCAAGCTGATTAGATAACCGTATGTTAGTTTTAGCCATTTATGGAAAATTTCACATTATATTAATTAATTTAATTGCATTATTTCAATTAGTACGCAGTTTATTTATTTTTGATTTGTATTTATATCCGCTATGTTGTGTACAATTTGATCCAGTTATTTCAAGTAGTTTAGACTGTAATATTATTTTTGTTAATTACTTTCAATCAGAAACAGTACCATAAAATTTATTACTACTGTTTCAAGAGCATAAAATTGTGCATCCGATACTGTACTAATTATTTGTTAAAATTGTTAATTAAGCTAGATTTTGGGCTAAAAGTTGTTTCTCCTTGAATTCACCGATAATCATTTCGTCTAAAAGCCGCCGCGTGAAACCCAATTTTTCAGAGACGGTTCCGACATCTTTATGAACGGAATCGCTCCTCGAGAGGGTTTTAGTACATAATTCACCCCAAGTATCGTGTGGGCATTATTTCTATTTGTATAGAGTAAATTTCAACAAATTAAACTTGCTTTGCGAAATCCGTAATATTTTAGTCACAATCAAAAATTGAAAGTGAACAAAGCGATTGTATGCAAATACAGGCCGCATTTTCCCCAAGTTTTGGAGGGAAAGAACGCTCTGTCGCGACGCCTAACGTGATCGACCACGAAGGTTGCAACCGTACATTTTGTTTTGAATTAAACGGAACAATTATAAACTGTTTGGCTAAGGATTATTTATTCAAACACCCACCGTATTGTCGAAAAATATTACGTTTTCCTGTCCATAAAGAACTAGAGCGTACCTCCAGGTGATGCGGCCGCTCACTCCGTGTTGACATAATCTAAAGAATGTTGTCGCACCTCGTACCACCTAAACAGACCTACGTCAGGATATATAATCCAGCACCAAATATTAATTACCTAACATAAAATACACACGCGAGAACCACATAATTAGCAGCACTATAAACCCACAAAAAATCTTCGCCATTTTGATCATTTACCGTTAAAAATCGATACGTTCAATAGCATCAAAGTGCACTAGCACGCGACCTAGTATCCGCAATTAAATGAGAAGCAACCGCTAGCTAATTTTAAAAGGTTTATGCCAAAACTTTAATTCAAATGTTGCAGAATTTTCTTTATTGTTTTAAATAAATGATTTTCTGTCATAAAGACTTATTATTGAAGGTATAATTATACAAATAAATATTAAAGGATTATATTACAAAAGTAATATAACCACATTTCATGTGAATACTTGTAAATACAGAATAAAATGAATTATAAAAGTGCAGCACAATTTAACTAACAAGCATGTAAATATTTTGAGTTTAAGAATTAATTGCAAACAGTGTTAATTTATAATAAAGTACATTCATAGTGCTTTAGAACTAAATACAAATAAACGTAACAGTTTAAAGGTGTACGCCAAGCTCTATAAGTGAAAGAGGCGTACAATAAGCTTATGAATTACAACTGAATTAAAATATAAAGCATTAATTGAGCTAATTGAAACAAAGTCATGACACAAAGAGTATATACAGAGTGCAACAAAATTAAAATTGTAAATAACCTTAAACCAGTACAATTTATAAGCCTCGGTTCACATTGGGAAGCTAACGTGTAAATAATTTTAACCTGTACATATTTTAAGTACGTTTTAGATAGTTTCCGCAACATCCGAAGAACAGTTCTGGACCCACACTTCGACTGAAGGTTAACTCGCGGCATTTGTAATACTGTTCACGCCCTAGCTGAGTACGTTACAAGCTCTACTAGAAGAAAAAGAAAAACGATAGAAAACATCTGAAAGAGGTTCATAAATGGGATTGAGTAAGGTTCATTTTAAGCCAAATTGGCATATTTTTTTCATGTTTTTAAACTGAGGCATTGACGTCATCGAATTTTTTTCCCTGAAACATACCCACATTTTGGCAAGTTTAAAGAGAGTTGGTTTTTCTAAACAAATTTTGTTTTCCGTTCAAAAATTATAAGCAAATTTGTAAAAAAAAGGTATTTATAGAATTCGCAGTTGTCGTGATTTAAACAAGTTGCCTTTTGAAACAAATAGAAAAATTGCATCCGTCAATAATTAAGCTAATGGTTGACAAATATCGTTTTAGTGTTATTTTACTTTTAAAATGTTTCCGCACAACGAAAAAGTCGACATGGGGGAATCTCAAAAGAACCCTAGAAGAGCAGTTCAGTTATATGCCCAGAGATACCGTGAACGTATTATTCCAAGTTTAAAAATATTTGCAAGATCGGAACGAAATTTACATGCAATTAACGAGGCATTTTCTTTTCTAAAAAGAAAAAAATTGGTAAAAGGGTCAATTCTGACAATACTGTTGCCCATGTTTTGCAGTATTTTGAATACCATCCAAGGAACTCGATTCGACAAGCCTATCGTGAGTTGAATTTAAGATACAGTTTGGTACGAAAAATTTTGGAAGAAAATGGTTATCACGATTATAAACTTCACAACTTAGATCAGTTGTTCTAATGCCCAAATAATTGGGCAATTATGTTGCCCAATCGGTTTTTTCAATATGTGTTGTGAACGGACGAAAGCCGTTTTGTTAGTAACGGTAAGCCTAATAAAAAAACGAACAATTTTGGGCTACTGAAAATCCACATTTGTCAATCCGATTGAAAATCAAGGACACTTGGAATAAATGTTTGGTGTGGGCATTAGACTGGTCCACATTTTTACGAAGGAGTTTTACATAGTGAGCGATATTTACAATTTCTTCAAGAACAGTTTGCCGTGTTTCTCGAAAATCTGCCATTACAGTTACAAGCAAATATGTATTTCCAGCATGACGGAGCTCCACCCCATAAAGCAAGAATTGTCCAACAGTATTTAAATGAAACTTATGAAGAAAATTGGATGGGTATAAATGAATTGATACAGTGGGTGCCTGAATCGCCAGTCTAGACGCCACTAGACTTCTTCTTGCGAGGAACTTGAAAAATAAAGTTTACAAAACACCATCTGTTAACTTGGAACATTTAAAAGAAAAAATTAGAAATGCTTGCGATGAACTATCTGGAGAAATGTTACGCAAGGTTTCGGTGAGAGAAGTAAAGAGGAGATTGGGCGAGTGTCAAAAAGTAGGAGGTGCTAGCATTGAAATTTTGTTGTAGTGATTGCCTATATACTTTGTTTCTTTCTGTGTTTCTTAATGTTAAATTAATAACTTTTAATTATTGTGTAAGTCATGACAACTGCGAATTTTAGATAATACCTTTTCTTTACAAATTTGCTTATAATTTTTTAACGGAAAAAGATAGAAACTCTTTTATTTAACAAAATTTGTTTAGAAAAATTATCTCTTTTCAAATATGCCAAAATATAGGTATGTTTAAGGGAAAAACATTCGATGACGTCATTGCCTTCGTTCGAAACAAGAAAAAATATGCAAATTTGGTTTAAAATGGACCTTACTCAATCTCATTTAAGAAACTCTTTTCAGATGTTTTCTATCGTTTTTTTTTCTTCTAGTAGAGCTGAGACATCGAGTTTCGCTCACTTTGTACAGTTAAATCCATTGTAAATACCCAGTTTACTGAAATAGTTCAAGGATGGTCACAATTCTAAGTACATTCTCTGTACTTGCTAATGAGATTCTGATGGCTTATTGAAATAAAATAATCATTTAAAGTCTAGAAGAAATTTTAGCAAACTGCTATTGTGCAAATTTGGCTTAAAATGGACCTTACTCCATCCCATTTAAGAATCTCTTTACAGATGTTTTCCATCGTTTTTCTTTTTCTTCCAGTAGAGCTGAGACATTGAATTTCGCTCACCCTGTACATATACGAAGTATATTCCAAACTTCATTTACACCAGATTTATAAGGTGTTTGTCAACAGCGGACACTTACGCATCTAAAAGAAAACTAGCAATAAAAATTAAGAGATTCTAAAACATTGATTAGTTTTAAATCCTTTTTATTGAGGACCACAGTTTATTTCATTATATTTTAGTTTTACAAGTCATCCTTATTTAAATAAAAACTTATAAAGAAATAATTCCATAGATAAGTAGATATTTTAAAATTCAAATTATGGAAACTTTCATTATAATTCAATGTAAGGCCAATGCACAGGATCCTCCGCTTCCGCTTCCCATTGACCTTGTTATTTTACTTGCACGTACTTAATACTAGAGGCGAATATACATTATTTGGTAGTGTAATATAAAAGTTAATTTAATTTTTCATAAATATGGAACGTACATACATACATTTTGTCTACAACTTTATATGCAAATAAATTATAAGACGTGATCTATGTTTCTTTAAGTTAAATTTGAGAAAATAAATCGAAAACGCTTAGATAAGATTATTTTAATTTTAAAGGAAAACACGATTTGTACATAATTTTCAGGTAAAGTAATCTGTTGTCCACGATGCTACTTTAAATTAATTTAGTTTACAATGGGTCACATGGTCACAGCTCGGAGATTTGTATATTTTCTACAGGGTGATTCCAAAAGTCCCTGAAATTAAAACTAATCACTTAAGTCATTCAAAAAGACAATTTTATGATTCAATCTGATTTATCGAATGAAGTGTTGCAGCATTTCTTTTTGGCCGTCCAAATTATTTTAAGGAAAAACACTAAGGAAGATAAGAAAAGAGTATCCACATTCTTTCAATTCCTTCCTACAGGAAGAGGCTGATGTAGAGGTAACTAGAACCCCTACTCAGCCAGGAACGAGAAGCAAGACTAGGTAAAAGAAAGAAATTTGAAAATTTGAGGTTAGAAATTCACTTTAGGACTCAGGACAACCATTTGAAACCCGAATCAGATTTGATAGTCCGGATCGAACCCAGGATATGCCGAACACATACACCACCCTAGCAAAAGCTATCTGACTAAGTATGCTAACAACCCTGTTACTAATACTACTTTCGAAAATGTGTTACGGAAAAATTCTCATATTACTGTTTTGATTATACTGCGTCCAATAAATTTTCAGAGTTGCTAATGCACAGGAATGTCAATGACATCAATCATTTGTCGCAACAATTTTACCTAACAATGTATTCTTTGGTTTAAGACTGTTGTAACGGTTTAAAATTCACTTATGAATTCTCTATATAATTCGTATTAATTTAATGCATTTCGTTGGCGAATGTAAATTATTGGAATTCCGTTTGTGTAATTCTAGGCAAAGAATTCTTCATTATTTCAATTTGTTGTAAATTGTTTGCGTACCACTGTCATGTTGGTCACGCCTCCGGCGGCACGCTATCTCGTTTCGCGCGCACTGGTTTGTATCGCTAGACCGCGCGACGCCTCATTTTGTACGAATACTATTGCGGCTATAACACGAACAGTTTTCGTGTCGGTGCCTCATGATCTCAGGGTAAGATTATAATACTTAATCTTATTAGGGTTTCGAATTCTATTCTTGTTTTATTTTTTTTTAGTGTATGGTTACGGCCGATAATTGATGTTAACAATTGTTTGTGCCATGGGTCCAGGAAATTGTATCCGGTGTTTGCGTCCCTGGCGTTCGTGACGAGGCCACCCCGTTCGTAAAGAAGTCGTATGGCTTCCCACAAGAATTAAATGGTTTAAATTTGGGAATGCGGTAAATCAATCTTCCTTGTTGCTGGTAATTTCGTTTTGTGTTCAACTCCGATTATTGTTTTTTAAATAAATTGGCATATAAATTGTGGGCTGTGGTAAACGTCCGTTTTGCGACAATATCTCCAAGATCTGACTACGAAGATCGTTGTTACTGTTATCTTCAAGATTTGGATCCAGCTGAAAACGACTGCTTTCCTCAGCTC
>JAHWXV010329153.1:0-10669 GCA_024586415.1 Phrixothrix hirtus
ATATATACATGTATTTATGTTTGAAAATCTTAACACTCAGGTTGACCGAGGGGTCTAAGGCGCTTGGATGTTAATCTAAGTTCGCGAAAGAGAGCGTGGGTTCGAACCCCACATCTGACAGTAATTTTTTTAAATATGCGTAATAATTGTATAAAAGAAAACTTTAATTTTATTCATATATTTATATCCTTGTACTTAAAGCGCAATATAATTCAAATCTATTTTTCAAAATTGCTTTGCTATTTTAATAAAAATATAATTTTTTAAAGTTAAATAAGACGTTTGTACCTAATGATAAACATATTATAATAAAACGCTTTATTGAATTAAATTTAGAAACTGATAAGCTACCGTCTAATCCTGCTTTCGGATGTTTGCAAATATTATTATTCTAATATATAAAAAATACACACAACATGAAATTTATATTTGTTTGAAAATATTTAATTACCAAAGTTACAAAAGGCACAATTGTTTTATGCTATTTCTAAGTAACTTAATTAAGTATCCCCGATATTTACATAACATATTTAAAATTAACGCATTCTTATATGAAAGGGGCTTCGATTCAACAAATTCACAAATAGACAATATAAAAAGCTGAAGCAGCTTCACGATCATTATTACTAGACTGCGATAGAATTAATTTTTTTTCTTGAACATTTCTAATTTTCACGAAATTTTGTTCAAGAAACTCATTTATAAGGCAGTTTTTAATATATTTTAATAACTCAACATCATTTAACAATTTCAATTCGTAATTAATCGCGCATTTAACTTCAAATGATTTTAGACATTCGCCTATCGTTAGAAAGATAGCAGAGTCTACGGCTTCTTCTGCAAGCGGAAACTTTTGTTTATTTTCGGCATCTAAGAAGGTTCGTTTAAGCACGAAGCCGGCTATTTTCGAAGCAGAAAACGATAGAGTACTTGATACAGGTATATAACTATATGCGTTACTGAAACTTTTAGAGGTAGCGGTGTCTTCAAAACCTTTTTCATCATTATCGTTGCTTCCATAAAACATTTCACGATTTGCATTATGAAATTTCAATTTCATGTAATTTTTGCTGGATATTAAGGCGATCCACTCTTGTACAATACCGATGGCATCAACAGTTGCACACATTACAACTGTATTATCTTTAGGCATTCGAAAAACGGAATCGAAGTTAACGTCATCAGTTCCATAAGTGCAATTAATGCATCCTATGGGAATGATAGGGTTCAATCCACAAAAAACGCTAAGTCCGAACTCCAGAAACTTTTGATGTCCAGAACTTTTATCGCTTAGCAAATAACGAGAATAATCTATTAGCGGTTCAATGCACGTATTGCGATACGTTTGTAAATAACTTAGATTTTTTAAGTCTTTGGCGATATTATCGGAGTCCACAACTGTTTCCATCGAAAATGACCTGCTGAGTTTGCGGCTTAACAACAAGATAATTTAAAAAATATTTTTTGCTAAGTTGAAATTTAAATGAACTAGCTCGCCTCTCTTCACCTTCACGCATGTATCAACAGCTAGTACCTTTTGTACTATGCTGCGATTTCGAGTCAATTCTGATGCCAATATCGCCGAACCAAACCACAGTTAAATTTAAGAAAACTTTTTCGTATCAAAAGCACGAGACTTACAGTACGGGCCTGTATTTAAAATGCAGTTATGACCCCAATTTATTCTTTTACACTTCTTATCGCTCTAAAAATCCTATGTAATGGTTTGCGGAACAACGTAAAGCTATTGCAAAAAGCGTTTCTGCCAAATTTATAGAAATAAAACCGATGCAAGATGCTACACCTATACATTTAGCTACGTCTTGCGGATAAAAATTGAACCGAAAATAGCATTGTGAGAGACCATCATCATTTTACCGGAAATTTTAGGGGTTTTATACATTCCAGCTGTAATATAAATTACAAAAAGAAGCTTATACCCGCTGTCTTTCATAATTAGAGTGGATATGACTGTCATTTTCTTATTAGACACATTGCAAAATTAGGAAGAATTCATTTGGTTCCGATAAATAAAGAACAATACATTTCGTTTACGTTGGACGACGAAGAACCCGATATACATATTCGATTCATAGATTCAATTAGATTTATGGATGCTTCTTTGAACGAACTCGTTTCTACAACCTCTATTCAATACATAAAATACTTAAAATTCGAATTTAGCCAGTTCGATGACGATTTATTTAAATTACTCGAGAGTAAAGGAGTATTTCCCCATGACTACCAAAGTACTACTACTAGTACTACCAATCGTGACATTTTCTTAGTGGGGTAGGCAAAACCCAATAATAGGCCTCCACCTTCACAACCATTGCATGCACCTAAACACCAACCCCTCTCGCTACCACCGCCCTTCACCGCAACTCCAAGCACTCTACAGTATCCACACCAGTCCACTATTACCTACCAAACCTACTATCACCCATTCCCTATTTTTCTCCATTCCTTTCTGTCCTTACACACTTCTTGTGCTTCCATTAAATTCATACAAAGTTTTTGGCAAGCTCCCCTATTATTTGCGCTCTTTATTCTCTTTCCTTTCTCGGTCTAGCCCTACCTAGTTTTCCATTCATACTTGTCTCATATATTCTCGTAACGCACTTCTTTTGTACAGTTCAGGCAGTGTCTCCTTCACCTGGCACGTATCCATCACCCATTCATTCCCTACTCTGTCACGTCTCGTTTTGATACATGCAGCTCTTAGGTACTTCATACTTACGGTGTTTATTTTACTCATGTGCCTCTTCTAACATACTCAAGTATCACTGCCATATAAAACAGTTGGTGGAAAACGTCTTTATGACCAGGATTGCAGGTAATAATAATAATATTTAAGTTTCAGCAGCTGTTAAGATTCATACTTTAACAGGAAGCATAACTTTATAAATTAATTTACAATTTGTTTTCTACATGTAAATCTGAGTTTGCCTAAACTTATTCTATTCAGTATAAAAACAACACATTTAGAAACCCTTTTTTATAATTTTTATTCTATTTAACTACGGATACAGATCAAAACTTAAAACTATAATAATATTATTTACATTTATACAAAACTTCGTCTTTGTTCTGCGAATTGGGTGCGGCATGTTTCAACAGGAAACATTTCTTGCAATATGTTTTTGCACATTCTTCACATCTAAATTTTACAAATTTAGGTTTTCGCATAGCGACCTTTCAGCCGTGCTGGGGACCCAACTTTCTATAACATTCAGAGCAGCGTCTTCTTTTGATAAAGTGCTTTAGTTCGTGCGACGAAAGACTACTTGTTTTTTGATTCGCAGCTGAGGTATTGGAAACTTTATTTTAGGCTTGAATGAACCTTGGTTTATCATCTTACAATCTGTGTCCAGGCTCGTCTTCTTCCCTTTATTCGAGGAAAGTTAAGTCACAGTCTTCGTTCATACTGTATACTGTGTTGTTTATTTGAACCGTTGTAACAGGGTCAGATGCCGAAATGACATTTATTTGACTGTTTCCAGGAAATATGGGCAGGTAGCACATATGAAGGACTACAACTTTCGGTTCTTCACTTCCTCTCTATTCAAAGGCGTGAAGTTTATTGTAAACTTCTTCAACAATCGCCGTTCTTAATTCTTCCGCTGAAGCCCCCTTCTGGGAAAGCGGTATTATTATTCTTTCGGTTTCAATATTTACAACGTTGTTCCGATCGACATATTTAAAGCGTACAATCACAGATAAGAAATCGTTTTTGCAGCAAGCTTGTAGATTCTTGCCTTTTAGGTAATATTCCAGCAAAACTTTTTGACTAACGCGCCCAAAAGGTACGCTGACGCCTTTCACCCGAAGAAGCAGTTCATCCTATTTAAGAATAGATTGTATTGGAACCAGTGGTTTGTCAGCTTTCTGCATTTTTTTCTCTTCCATAACGTCAACAAAATTGTGATTTAACGCCGTGATGTCTCAAACTGCTCTGTGTGTGAAGTCTTCTCACGCTTGTGTTATAACTTTTTTTCTACCAGTGTTTATGTTTAGTTTTCAGGTCAAAAGGCCGTTAGCAAACGATCTAAAAATTATTTAATGATATAAAATAATTGGGAATAAAACATTTACAAAAAATTTCCCCCAGTTTTGATTTATCTCTAAAACACTCTAGGTAGAGAGGTCATGTAAAACTGCATTGAAAATTAAAGCCGGCGCCAAAATATCCCGCGATTTTGTAACTGTTGTGCTAATTTTTCATAAATTTTGATAAAATTAAATATATTGTAAGGCAAACACGTGACATAGTAAGTAAAATTCCTTTTTAAAACGGTCATTTGTAACCGCCAAAGCCTCGAAATTACAGGTTCTATTTAGGAACATAAAATAGTGTTATACAAATATAAATAATGATGGGAAAACTTTTTAAAATTCTGGCGCAAATTGTGAATGTAGTAAAAACATATTTTTTCACCCACGCCAGATGATTTGCTCGCGAAACTCAATGTTCCAGTTTTGAGGGTTTCCACATCTATGCAGCCAGACGGAAGTGTGAAAGCGTGTTGGAATTTTCAACATCAATCTCACGTATTGTCGTTTTTATTTAAAACTTTATCAATTTATAAAAATTGCTGACAAAATGCCTGGTTTAGATTGTTACATATTTTTTCTTCCGATTTTTTAAAAATATGAACGACGGAATGTTTAAAGACACTTTAACCGGTTTTGAGGTATTTAAAATTAACGTTTTGCAATATACAATTATTTAAAATTTGCTATGCGCGATTAAACGAAAAACAATAAAAGCCTATGTTTGCGCATTATCAAAAGCTGATAAATAATATGTAAATATAATTTACTGCTGTTTCATAAAAAATGCGCGCTTTTATCTAATTTTTCAATAAATGCTACCTTTTTATTCATTGCATTGAAACTTTTACAAACATCGTACATTTCTATTCTAAATCTTAAAATTAACAGCTTTGTTACAAAAGAATTTTAATTTTTTACATTCAATTTAAACTTATTCAAATTTTTATTCGAAACTTTGTGTAACAACATTTTACATACTGATGTGATCAGTAATCTTGACGTTATCAATTTCCGGACATAGGCATTTCATGAAATATCTAATTTCAAAATTAAAAAAATGTAATAAAACAATGTAATAAAAATAAAACTGTTTTATTTATATTAAATTATACATAATATCTTTTATAAATATTTTTGGAAAAATATTAACAATCTCGGCTATAAACGTAATCTTTTTCATTATTCAGTGTTAGAAAATCCAAATTTTGCGCTAAGAACTTGCCTTTACATAGCATGTTTGTTTCATCGCTTAGACCCTTGTTATGAAGAATTGCAGCTACTTCTTGCACGAACAGATCATGCATCCGCTTCATTTCGTGGCGATTAAGAAAGCTCGATTTTTTATTTACTACATCTCTAATCAAAAATAATGATTTTATGCCGTTCTTGGAAAATTGAATAATATTGCTCCCCAGAATTATTCTAATGATTTTGCCTCCCTTAAAATGTGTATATAGGTCAATTGTAATTCCGTAGCGTACGTGGTATTCCTACATTTGAAAATTTTGAATAAACTGTTCCATTTTCATGGAAGAAACGGTGTTCCATTCATCAATGGTGAAAGAAAGACATCTTGCAAATTATTCCAAGTAACTTATTTGCACTGCCGATTTAAAATCATTTTTTAGTTCGTATCCTACTTACAGAAGGACGTTGTCTTCAATGCGGATATTAGATGCGTTTCAGCTTTATCTACAAGCATTTTTCATTAAAAAATATGATTAATGTGTAAGACTAAAAAAATTACCTTCTTCCTGAACAACAGCTTCGGAATTGGCCCAGCTAAAGTTTGCGGTTTCTTCTTCGCGCCAAAAGTGTTGTTTTCGTAGTTTGAGTCTTCCTTAATCTCATCATCAGTTTTATCTTTGATGGCTATAAAATAAATTTTATTAAAGAATGTATTCTAGATACAGTAACATAAAAATTTACCTTCAAAATCAGCCCAACTAAAATTAGCATCTTGATCGTTCAGGTCAGGAGAGTATCCGACGAGAGATTTTTCTCCGTCTTCAAATTCATTCTCCTCAATTAGGAAAACGATATTCTCATCGCCGTCAAATTTTTTTTCTTTTAACTGCCATTTTAGTTCGATAAGTTATACAAGTGCACCGACAACACGAATAAATTTCACACTTTTTACACGACAACCCATAAATCTGATCCTGAGGTTGAGGAAAACAGTTCAACTCGCAACAATAATAATCTTTACTTTCTTTACGACAACATTAATAATGCTGATTAAGACGCGCTGTTACCTTCCTTTTTAGATAGGCGTGAGCGTACCGACGAGAAAATGCTTAAGAAAATGAGCTGCGACAACTTGCTCCCGCTCCTTGAGTTTGTGTTCTTTTTCCATAAGAACGCGTGTCAATTTTACCATTCGAGGCTAGAAGTTACATTTTCTTATATGATTATACGTGAAATGAAGCACAAAGTCGCTCGGATCTCGAACAGAATATTGTTGCGCGGAGGTAAAAGGAGGGAGCGGGGCTAGTTCATTTAAATTTGAACTTAGCAAAAAATATTTTTTAAATTATCTAGTTGTTGTTAAGCCGCAAAATCACCAGGTAATTTTCGATGGAAACAGTTGTGGACTCCGATACCATCGCCAAAGACTTAAAAAATTTAAGTTATTTACAAACGCATCGCAATGCGTGCATTGAACCGCTAATAACTTGTTCTCGTTATTTGCTATGTGATAAAAGTTCTGGACATCAAAAGTTTCTGGTGTTCGGACTTAGCATTTTTTGTGGATTGAAGCCTATCATTCCCATAGGATGCATTAATTGCACTTATGGAACTGATGACGTTAACTTCGATTCCATTTTTCGAATGCCTAAAGATAATACAGTTGTAATGTGTGTCACTGTTGATGCCATCGGTGTTGTACAAGAGTGGATCGCCTTAATATCCAGCGAAAATTACATGAATGATCAAATTTCCCATATTTAAAACGGTGCCCAATACTGGGCTTATTTTTCACACTGATGCGAGGCAATCGATCGTAAATACACCATCAATTTTGACGTAACCTCGGCGATATAATGCATTTTATTAATTAGCTTAGCTCAAGTTACCTCATCAAAGTAAATACTTTTGAAGTTTGACTGATAAGCATTGCATCTTGTCGCAGCTATGAGTTCATTTGAGTAACTAAATCTGGCTAATCCGCGTAGCTAAGTTTATGGATTAGGTTATTGGACTTTTTTTACCGTAAATTAATAGTTAATTCCAAACTTAATGTGAAGTTTCAATTGCTATTCCATGTTTTCGCATTTGATTCGAATGTATACCTAAAGGGCGTATTGCATTGATTTAGATCTATCTATCATTTAAGAAATATCAAGAGTGTTTCATGTTTGTCAATATTACATATTACTTTTATAACAGATACAGAGTAAGGTTTGGTTAATTTATTCATAGGTCATTTTGGAGTAATGAAAATGTAATCGCGATTTGGTCTGTTTCTGTCATCTTGTCTGGAATGTTTGCATTTTGTATTTTTGCAGTTTTGCACGAGGTTTATCTGTGCTTGATAACTTTTAAGTGTGCTTGGATCACTTTAACAGGAAAATGGATTTTGTGCATAGATTTATAACTATGCAAGAGACGTAGCGGTCGAAGTGGTGAACCGAAATTGTTCAGTGTTAAAGAAGACCAAGTTTGTTCCATCTGGCTCTAAAGGGATTTTATTTATTTATTTATTATCCACAGACGGGTAAACTGCAACTAAAAAATGCAATTTCAATCTTTTTCACTAGTTTGATGTAAAAATTGATGAGAAAAGACCCGGTTTATTGAAGAAAACAATACTTTATCACAGCGATAATGTATTTGTTCACAGAAGTGCTTAGCGATGGGAAAATTGAAGGATTTGAAGTATGAATTATTGAATACTTCACCTGGTTTCCCAGATTTGGCCCTCTTTGCATTCAGCTCTTTTAAAAATTTAAAGTCTTCTTCGCTAGTCAACGTCCTTCATCTGATCAAGGGGCCATACAGCTGCAGAGGGGTATTTTGTAGAATTCACGGAGACTTATTTTAGGTACGGGATAGTGATTTCGGAACACCGTATTAGATTTAGGGTAGAATATGTGGAAAAATAAAATTCAGTTTCAAATAACAAATCCGTTCTCTGATTTTTAGACCACGAAGTTTTTAGACCACCCATACGTATGTATTTTTTGGAATTCTTTTTAGTTAATACTTGAAAGGCCAGAAAACTAAAGAAAAAATTTTAAATTATGATTTATTAGAAACGAAAATAATTACCGATGCAAATTTAAAGATAGTAATTTAGATAAAATAGTAAAGTCTAATTTTGCCATTTCAGAAGGAAGTTAATGAAGGTTATAATCCATGGTATTCACGTGATAAATGGCAGTCTTTCGATCCTATGCTACTATCAGAAGGTGTATTTGCTGCAGGAATGATTTTTAGGTAAGATCAATTATTCAATAAGAAGACAAATAAAATAAATGTAAAATTTTTTTGATAAGTATGTAAGAAGTAGGTCTACTGATCAACTTTGCTGTAATAGAGTTGGTAAAAGAAAAAATGCATAAGGCTCCAATTAATTAAGAGCGTACTCGCAAGAATCGTTTATGTACTTAGTTATTTTGGATAAAAATTGTCCTACCTAAGCCGCTCAAAAATCTCATTCTGGTTTCCTAATAATAAATCTTTATGTTCAAAAAGTCTCAGTTCTAGTTAGATATAGCGGATAAAAAATATACATTTTTTATTATTAAAAGAACAGTAACATAAAATTTTGTGATGGATTCTATAGTCTCCAAATCGCTCACCCCGATTGATGTGGTGGTTACGTTTGCCTCTACATCTAGATTTGGAAAATTATAGTAGGCATGGCAAAATGACTGTAGCAGTTCTAGCCAAAAGGGCCAAGGGAATTTCGGTAGCTCGAAGTCTTAGCCACAAAACAAACAAACAAAGGCCAATATTTCAATATCCAATTAAACTTATTTTGTAGATATTTGCCATGGAAACCATTGCTAACACGAAGTTAATATAATGGTAAGTCAGGCAATTAAGTAGCAGATATTGAAACAACGGCCCTAAACCATAGATCTTGAACGTACGAGGGAAGGCTGAAAACTAATGCACACACGGTTGTAGAGCGCGAACAAAAACAAATAACAAGATCGGGAAAAAAGTACATTAAAGTACAATTCTTAAGTTTCAAAATCATATATTTATTTTTCAACATAGTTACCGTTAAGGCTAACATATTTCTCCCAACGTGTAACAAGTTTTTTCATTCCGTCACTGAAAAATTCTTCCGACTTTTCTCGAATTCAGGGCTTGAAAGCTGCCTTCACCTCATCGTCTCAGGTGTAATGATTACCCTTGAGGTCTCTCTTGAGTAGAAGAAAAAATAAAAATCGTAACGCGCAAGATCGGGGGAATAAGGAGGGTGTGGAATCGGTTCAAACTTCAGGTTCCGCAGCGCTTCACCAGTTGCACGCGAGGTATGTGGACAAGTGTTGGCATGTTGCAAGGTTATTGGCGCCAGGCTACCTCTAACACGACAAACTTGACGTCGGAGGTGTTTTAGATGTTTATTGTCTGTAGCAATTATCGGACGTTCGCTGCGTGTTTCATCAACAATTATGGCTTCTTCAAGCTCGCAACCACGAAATTTTATTACCCATCGATTTACAGTAGACTTATCTTTAAACGACGATAAATCTCAGTAGGAGTCACTTTTTCAGCAGGTAAAAATTCGATAACAGCACGCTGTTTAACTCGCGTTGACATAGCACTAGAACACGTATCCAAACTTCTGCTTCTCGAAATATACTAGATGAACGCAACGACCTCAAATCTCCGCATGCTTATTGAGGGTGAATGTTACTTCCACATGCCACCTGGCGCGTTTCTGAAGGCCATTTCGTTCGCATTCTACAAGCATGTGTGCATTAGTTCTCGGCCTACCCTCGTATTTATTACGTATATCAGTTGATAATAGCTACAGTTTAAAATTTACCCTTTATATTTATTTATGCTTGATTTTTGTTAAGTCCACTTTTTGAAGATAAAGCTTCTTCCTTCGACTAACGAGCGAAATGAAAGCATTCAATATAGATTCGATTTAGTAATTATGTTACATCATGTTGAATGCATCTCAAAATGTTAGTCGTTGACTTCATTCATTTTACATTACTCTAATAGCGTGTTCCACTTAGCGCACTATGGAACGCACTGGCTCTGTGCAGTTTCTGTTCAAATTCAATATGCACATACTCTGGACCGTTGCCAACTTCGTCCGAGTGTAGTTATTTTGGAATCGTGTTCAAGTATATCCGGTATATTCGATCACAAAATTAATTCATACTTGTAAACGGTTCGGTGCTATACGATATAACCTCAATATAGATGTCAATATAACCTTTTATTATTATAAAACACAGTTTATTTTATTAATTATAATAAATAAATATAATTTTATTAAAAAAGCAACATTGCATTTTTCTCTAATATTAATTTACTTTAACAGAGTTAAAGCATTCAGTATTATTAAATTTGCCAATTAGTAGCTTCATCGTATTCCAAAACGGAAGTTTAATTTAAACTACTACAATAAATATTATTA
>JAHWXV010329157.1:0-10797 GCA_024586415.1 Phrixothrix hirtus
GTACACAAACGTTCAAAAAAAGTTCAATTTCGTCATATCCATCACTATTGTATTGCAGGTTGGAACGTAACTGGTGGGTTCTAGTTTTCAGCACATGCACATAGCAAAAAATCAAGAAATAATTTATTCTTAAAGCTCATTCCTTGCCATACAATGTTTTATCTATATCTCAGCGACAAACTATTATAATCATTAAATCATACGTTTATTTACATTCGTTATACTATTAACATTTTGTTTGAACTGTATAGGGCAGACGTTAAGTTAGACCCTTAGTTGAAAAACGTATAAGCATTTATAGCTATTCTGTTAATCTAAGAAAACTAAATTAATTGGAGAAAGATAGCGTTTTTTAGAAATTATTATCACGTCTATGTACTTCCACAGTTAGTAATTTCTTATATAAAGACATTAAATTTAAAAAATTTATCATGCTGTCTTCTAGCAACTACTATGTTGCTTAAGATCTCATTTCCTACTATTTTGCCAAAAATCCTTATATGACCGTTGGGTGCATTATTTTCAATTGGGGTCTACCCAGCATCCGCAACCTTTAACGATATTTCCTGATAAACCATTTGAGCAAGGAAATCAGGGATGGAGCACTTAAATAGCACTAAGTTATTAGTCGGAAGCCGCCCATTTGCGCTGACAGGGGTTCTAGCTTAATAGGAGTAAAAACTAGTTTATTATAGCTTAATACGTTTAGTAACCGCTTGTGTGAAAAGTAACATATATCATTAATTGTGTTTTAGCTAGTTTATTTTGAATTATTAGTTATAGAACCTTCAATTGTTTTTCAGAAAGCGTTAATAAATTGGAATTACAATTGCAATTTTTGACATTTGATAGCTGCCCGTTTTGCTTCTTTAATCTAAATTCGCCTGGAATTCATCACCAGATGGCGATGCAAAGCAACTGCTATCCCTTTCACCTTGGTATTTTACAATTCCTTTTCTAGTTACATAACCACAAGTCTTGTTTGCTTATGACTTTCCCAAATCTCGGTATTTACACTCGTATGGGTTCATTCTTTTCTTACCTATTACATTGGTTAATTCGTTCTGTAGAATTATAATTTCCTTGTATGAAGGCTTTTCAAATCAAGTTTTCTGTATAAGCTGATTTTGTAATGTAATTTAGCGCACCTATCTTCTGCTGGCCAAAGAAGTAAACTCTGTTAGTGAACCTACTGCCCCCACTATTCGCTATTTTGTAAATTATAAAACTAGAGCCTTATGTCTATACTAAAACAAACAAGTAAAAGAAACAAAATTAGTAATGCTAGACGTTTTCCAGAATATTGTTGTCTTCATTATAAGTTAACATTCCTTTATTTTATCATCAAATTGTTAGTTAAATAATGTAGTTTTAATATAGCTGAAGTAACTTGATCTGGTACTAGATTCTTCTTCTTTTTCTTTGCTCCTGTAATATGATATATAAATACACACAATGTTACCATTTATGTAATAGAAAATTGTTTTTTAAGAAGCAATTTTCAAGCGCTTTTATTAAATTTTAAAGTAAATAAGAGGAAATGATGCTCCGTATTTTATAACAGCTACTTTATTGCTACGAAATCATATCAGGAAATTTAATACTAAAGTTAATAACCTGTAAATGTAAATTTCACATTCTTCTTTATTACAATCTTGAAATTGAAGTAGTGAAGGTAATGAATATCCACAGAGTGAAATATTAGTCCTTATAAGCCGACACCCCAGATTGGGGGCCAGACTACTGCCTTGATCTTTTCTATAGGGAAGACGTAAATGTCATTTCCGCTCTCTTTAACTGGGTCGTAACTGTCTGATCAATAGGCCACTTTTCCGTAGCTCAAATATTCTGTTATTAATGTACTAGTTCAAATTGGACGCGTGTACTATTTATCTAAGTAAATTTACACATTTATAATAAATTTCTAAGCCATAAACCTTAGACGATTTATTTAGATACCTCTTTTTGTAGTAACGCAAAAAGCTTTTATTATGTACAATAACTAGTAGAGTATGGCGTATTTGGATTTTATCTTTTAGAGCTCTTATTTTGACATTAACAAATAGAATGTTTACCTGCATATGTATATATCTATATGTAAACTACTTCTGGAAAAGAAATGATAAAAATGTACTTTATTCAAATATTGTAAAAAATTTTTAATAAAATTCTGCCTTAAAGGGTAGCTAGAGATAATTGTGTAGCAAATACATTTGTCTGATATGATTCATTATTAATATCGCAAATTTTTAGTAGAAAACAAAATTTTTAAACAAACTGGTTTACATAATTGTTTTTAATAATTATCTAAATATTTAAGTGCAGTAAAATTATATAATGGAAGAAATCCTATAAAGTTTACCGCCATAATTTACTGGTTGACATGTTTGTCTGCGAATATAAATAATATAGTCGGGTTCAAACATGTTCGAGTACAACAATTTTAAATAGATTTAAAATATAGCAACAGACATTTTTTCGAATAATCACGTAAAATCGTGGCCTCCGGTTAATGTGATTTTTGGCATGTGAAGAATCTCTACGTTCATGTTAGGCTAAATTTTAGTGGCTATGGCGAAGTGACCACAATAGTTGAAATCAAAAACAAAGGGAGTTTCCTCATCTCAGCTATAATACGAAAACACTATAAATATCAGCAATTTCCATGTTCAACTTTGTCTTCGTTTTAATAAAAAAACCTATATAGAAACCGTGCTAAACAAAGCTGGATTAAACAAAGATATTTAAAAGTTTATTCAACAATGTATTGTTTAAAGATCCTTTTTAAAAATATTTCTATTAAATTATTTTTTGAGATCATCGAATCATATTGGGACTTCTGCAAACAAATGTCACAGTTTTAAAGAATGATATTTTATTATAAGCGAAATTGGCTTTCTTTTTTAATAAATTATACTCTGCCAATGGGCTTACCTTTACCACCTATAGTTGCAAAATGTGTTACTAATTCTGCAATTAAATTTGTAGTTCTGCTTTTGATTTTGATTTTATACGTTGATGTTCTTATCTGCATGTTTCCTGAGACAGATTTTAGAGTTAATTATTTCTTATAATGATAAGTTAAAGTTCACCTATGAAATACGAAATAATAGTAGAGTTAGTTTTCTTGATGCTTACTATAAAAACTGATTTCCAAATTAAACTTGGATGGTATCATAAATTTTGTCTTTGATTTATTATAAATGCAATTTTTCGAGAATGTGACGATTATAAGCGTAGGGTAAAATAATTTGTATTTTGCAATTCCTAATGTTAAAGCACGCATTTAAGTAGCATTAAATATAAGCTCTCTGTTAAATACCTACGTTTTTAATTTATTTTTAATTGTAAAATATTAATATAAACGAGTAGCTTTATTATTGTTTATTAAATAACCGTAAAATATTGTCGTTAATGTAATTTCAAGATTTTAGTAACAATGAACTATTATGTTAAAAAGATCATATGTCTATTAAATATTTCAACATGGCAATCCCTTAAAGTGTTGCAAAACTATATAAATTATGTTTATCAGGTACATTAAAGAGATGGTTGTACATAAAATAGAAAACAAATATACAATGGTTCGAATTTCAGAAATTACTCAGTAAACAAGTGCGCGCTTATAAAATAAATAGTATTGTAACTTGTAATATTTTAACTATATAAATTTATATTTATTTGATAGAATTTCTTTAATAATTTGCTGTGACAAGTAAACTTTCAAATCAGCTATCATAGAAAGTGCGCGTTATTTTGTCACAGGTTTCATATTGCGTGTCGAAAGTTTCGTTAGAAACTTTGAGGATAGATGGTGCTTTACGAAATAAGTAAGATATCTATAAAAATAGGCTTTATAATGTAAAACTAATAATTTTTATTTAACATGTATGATTTGCCCAATTAAGTTTATTTTAAAATTGGGAATCTTATACAACTTTAAACGGGAAATTTAACTATCAAATAATGTTTCTAAATAAATGCCTTCAAATAGTTTTTTGAGCAGTGGAGAGGTATATTCGCCCTTAAACTTTTCCTTTTTATTTTTAATTTCCAATAACTTATTTGAGAAGTCCAGTGCCTTTTACTTAAAAAAGTGCCGTTACATTTAGTTGCTGCAGGCAATAGTTTGCGAGAAATCTTTAAGATTCATAATTTGTACAATAAATTATAAATTTTAATATGTGATGATAAAAAATGTTTTTAGTAAAACATTATAAAAATGAAGCTTTTGAAATGGTACATCGTAGTATTACCAGAACAGAGGAGTAAGCTATTTCTGTTTAAATTAATGTACAAATTAATCACAACAAAGTGTTCTATATCGCTTAATTTTCAAAAGGTCGTAGCACTGTTGTTATAAGTTTTCGGGCCGACATTTATAGGAACTATCTTTTTTACTTCAACAAGTAGGATTCCAAAAAGCTTAACTAGGCTTTTTTAATAACTTTGAATGATATCTATAAACATAATTTATTATTTAATAGTTGATTATTTTTATTTTATTTTTGTTTATAATTATATTAATTCTACGTAACTGTAGATAATCCCATTATATCATTTTTAAGTTATGTAAGAAATCACATTACCTTAACTTTTGGCAAAGAAAAGGAAAGCTTTTTGAAACCTTAAGGGTAACATCAATTTATAAGGAATCATTTTTACCCAAATAAATAATACTAGAATATTTTATATTTATAATATTATTAGCAATTACTATATGTAAAATAAATATATACCGGGTGTATCAAATATATTTTTAGAAATTTCGACGACGGGTTCCTGAGACCATAACAAGAAAAAGTCCATATAAACATGCTCGAAAACGCTAGGTTTTTCTGTTGTTTATGAACGTGTGTAAGTTTAAATAATTGCGTGATGTTATTGGTACAAACATAAATTAATGAATTCCACTATGATACAAGTCAAGTCATCAAAGTGTTCTCATTGGATCCTTATTCGAAGATGTAACCCTGCAAATAAGAGCAAACATGTGATTTAGGCATGATGGAGCTCCAGTACCTATTAAAAATTATTCAACGTAGTTCTCAACTAAATACAAGAAGGATATGCGCACGTCTTTAAGTACTTTGGCTAACGGTCTGAAGCACTTTATATGCCGAGGAGTTTTATCCCTACCATCTATTAGAAGTGCAACACCTACCACTGTATCAATTCAAACCTAGACCTCTATGACAGCACATTTACCGATTAGTCTATTTTTACTTGTAACCGAATAAATATTAAGATATATTAAGAAATGTATGTAACTGTCAAAATCGAATTTCGACAGAGATTTGCAGTCATGGTGTGGTAATGCCTCAATGAAACCATTTAATAGGAATTTTGTTGATGGTCCTCTTATCGGGATTATTTATACTGTCTTTTTGTAAAACCAGTTACCTATAGTTTTATATGTTCCACAAGTTCGAACAAGAATTTTTGAGTTCCTCCTAATTTTATACCGTAATATATTAGATTATCGTTAGATCGGTCGACCGCGTCCGCATAAGTCGTCAGTATAGGCCCTAAATTGAAATCCACCAAACTATTGTTTCTGGGGATATATAGTGGAAAACATTTTTTATGTAATATTAACCATAGAACACCCGATCTATTTGTAGCAGTATAATTTATTAGCTTAAATGTAATACGTTTGTAGTTCTTTACCTTGGCCAAACTAAAGAGAGACTTAAAGTCGTCTTGTTTAACAAAGTCGGACTTTAGTAAGTCCTAGCGCTGCACTTTGGCTATTCATTTAAATAAAAGCAAATATAATATTGATCTTGATCTCGTTGATTTTATGTTTAAAGGACAAATTACACCAAGAGATTGTTTCTTAAAATGTTAGCTATTAGATTTTCATGTAAATGTATCAATAACAAAAGTGATAGTTCAATTTCCGATTGCATATATTACCTGTATGACCGTAAAACGATTACCTTTCAAGAAGAAAATATTTTCGTTTGTAAATTTTATGTTTAACAAGTAGCTTATGCGCATTTTACTTTTAATAACGAAATTTATAATAATATGATCTTTTAATATTTTTAAGTCAACTACTATCGTAAACAAAATGATAGTCGTCGAATTAAACAGATTCTTTTGAATCTTACTTTCTAAGAAAGGAGGAAAGTTTGTTACGTACACTTATTTTGAATATTCTACCATTTATTAATTAGAACGTTTTTGATAACATTAAACCACAACTAAAAACGAATTAATAAAATAAAAAATAAAAGAGTCTAAATTTTTATTCGTCCGCCATCTTTATAATTTTAATATTTATTTCAATTAAATATCAATTACTTTTGAGCGATATACCTTACCTCCCAGACGGCACATTAATTTCAATCAGTCTAGATGTTAGTAAAATAATATAATAAAACAAAAATGAAAAAACCGGTATTAAACGAATTTAAAAATAAATATACGTATGTGTAATTTATAATAGTTACCTTCATAAAATTGAATTAGCTGTACCTATCAGTTTGAAAGTAATAAGATCGGTATATCTGAAAAAGCATATAAAATAAATAAGCTCTTAGTATTACATTTGAAAACTATTGACATACATTTGATACTTTCTATAATACTACCGTTAATTCCAAACTCTTACGTAACGTACACGTATAAAACAAATTACCTAGAAGATAGCATCTAATAAAGTTACCACTTTTAATGTGGTTTTATACTTGAGTTGCAAATGCATGACTAACCAAGAAAAACCGCTTTCAAAACTGACAATTTTTTACCTTAGTTAGTTAAGGAATTAGAACGTAATTAACATATGAAAAAGGAAACCTGTCTCACTCCCAAATTTTGTATTTATATATTTATTATAATTATTACTTAGTTACAAATTTTTTTAACTACATCATCAGAGAAGACATAGTATAAAGAATAATTTGTTAAATTTAAGAATATGTAAACAAAAGTTCGGTTATTATTTTTAATAAACTCATTATTTTGATACTTTGCAGTATAAAACCTTGTACTGATAAAAATGTGGATTATTTTCTGTAAACAGAAAATTGTCTTTTACACCTTTTCCGCATTATATTTTATACAAAAAATAATATGATGACGTATCAGTTTTTTCATTTTTGATAACTAAATGAAGTTATTATGCATTAAACAAGAAGATTTAATATTTTGTGAAATATCTGACACATATACAACATTTATATATTTTATTGATCCTAAGGCGACAAAAATACATCATCGAACATAAAAATTCAGCAGTCTAGTCACTTCTTTAATAAATTATACTTTAGAGTCAAAATTTGTCGTCATTTATTTTTAATAAAGGCTAGTAACTATCAGTAATCGATATGTGTCATTACCTCCGTAATGTATATCACACACCGAACAATAGTTAAATATTCTAATTATCGACAGGATTAATATGTGGGTTCGGACTCAAAACTGTAATTGTAAATATTTCGAAAACTAAACAGTTTGGGAACCTAATTTACAAATGCCTTTTCGTTGTACGTACAAAGATATATTTGTTGCCAATGCCCCCTGTATACTATTTCTCATGAAAGTATGACAATATCTTTAGAATTTATTTTATATCTTTGAGGTTCACTAACGATCAATGGTGGAAATCTATCTAAATCTGTTTGACATTAGCATATATACTATTGTCATTCGATTCGTAACGAAAACTTTCTAGGAAGTTTTGTTTGATATTACCAGGTTCAATAAATTTTGTCCTTAGATAAGAGATGGCGCTATTAGGTGCGTCGTCTTTTTTTCTAAAGATAGCACTACTGTTTTATGAACACGTGTGAAGTTTTATGTAGATCTGTCAACTCAATCGTATATTTAAGGCTTTTCAAAGTTGACGTGCTATAGTATTGTTTTACAACGGAAAAAATTGAATACCGTGCAGTGATAAATTTTTTATTTTTGGAAGGTGTAGCACCAAAACATGTTCATGAACGACTTTTAAAGGTGTATAAGGACTATTCACCTTCAATTAGAACAGTAGAAAGATGGGTTGCTGAATTTAAACGTAGTCTTGAAGGTAATCCATGTGAAGGACGTCCAAAAAGTCCATCCGCAACAGAAATCAAAGCAAAAATACAGGTTATGGTTTTGGAAGATTTTCAATTAACTGAGAGAGATTTAGTAGAATCCCTAGGGATCTCATTAGGTAGTGTGAGCAATATTTTGGCAAAAGTTTTGGGTTTCAGAAAACTGTATGCACAATGAGTGCCGCATTCGCCACAGTGGAACAAAAACATTCGAATGCGACATTATCAGCAACATTTGGAGCGTTTTAGAAAGGATAAAAAGGATTTTGTGCATCGTTTCATCACTATCGATGTAACTTGGGTCTCTCACCATGATCTCAAAGCAAAAAAAAGACGGTAAAGAGTGCTGTGAACCCGATAATTCGGCTGCGAAGCGAATTAGGGTTCAGAAATCGGCCAAGAAAGTGTTAGAATCAGTTTTTTGGGATGCAAAAGGAATTTTTTTCGTGGATTACATCTACACTGATAAAACAATAAACTAAGATTAGTATTGTAACCTTCTGGATCAGCTGGATGTAAAAATTCGCGAGAAAATATCTGGTTTACAGAAGAACACAATCATTTCTCATCAAGACTACGCAACCCCTCACACAGCTCAAAAGACCTTCGCGGAAATCAGTGAATTAATGTACGAATTGTTGTAACAGATTTAGCTCCCTCTGACTTCCGGTTGTTCTCACATTTCAAAAAATTCATCCATGGAAAACGATTTTCATCAAACGAAGAGGTAACAGCAGCCGTGGAAGCGTATTTTGACAGTCTTCCGGATTCCCACTTCAAACCATAAAATCGTGTTTTTCTTATCGATTGACAGAACTTATTGAACAACCTGGTATATTCTAAATGAATAATGCGTGATTTGTGTCACGATTTCGATATAGCACAAGTAGTTATCTACTCCTAGTCGTGAAAATAAAAATTAATTCATATTTATGTAATCTATGTCATTGTAACATTAATAATGATAGCTAAAAGCATTAGATTACTTATGAAGCTTAAAGTAACTGCAGAATCACCACTGTTCTTAAAAGTATCCAAATTAAAGTTAGTTAAGTTCAACGGATAGCCATAATGTAAATCCAGAAGGGGAGTTTTAAAATTAAGCAAAATTTACATTTTTGGATACACAATTTACTATTTAAGAAAAATAAATTTAATTTTACGATAAAATCGATCAATTCGCTTTGTACTTTACCTCATATAGCTTAGTAATCGTGCAGAAAAAGCATCTTCATATTTTGACACATTTGCCCGTTTCAAGATCGTATAGGATTTTTTGTGTGCGCTCTACCTCAAATATTAATAAAAATTTCAATACCGAATTTCATATTTAGTATTTTATATTTTAAGAACTAGTTAGGCCATGATCTAAATTGGTTCATGGAAACGTGCTCTAGCTCAATAATTAATAAAAATTTCAAAACTAAATTTCGCACTTGGTATTGTTAGGTAAAGGTTAACAAAATTTTAATTTTTTGTTGAAATTACTTTACGGAAATCTGACGTTACTCATCATTACACTTTTTTAGGAAAGTGCACTAACTGAAAAATTATTAACTAATAATAGTACATTTCTCAAAGTAGTTCACGAATTGAAATTTGCGCATGAAATTCTTTCAAAAAGTTTGACTATTTTCTTTTGTATAATTTATAATTAAAACCGGTGAAATCATAATTCTCAAATTGAGAATCATGTACTTATAATATATCGAGAAAAACTCAAAATCAAAATTTCTCAAAAAGGTTTAATGGATATAGTATAGGAAAAGCCAACATATGTTTCAATTTATCTAATTTAACACTAGGCAATTTATATGCCTAATTAATCTGAGTTATAATGAGTGATCACGTAACAAATTAAAACTCTCTACAGAGATCATATTCATTTCAAATCCTTCGCTACCCGTCTTGCACTAACGCTATTCATGTGTAACTATTAATTAATCTTTTTGGTAACGAGTCTTTTGCAGACTTTTAGTCTTATTGGGAATTTTTTAATCTTCAATATTAGTTATTACACTTTTTGCTAGTTAAATGTTTTTCGGAGTGGTTCACCGAAATAAGGACCGTCTTCGATAGTTTATCGCTTTAATTTAAATGATTAGCCCATTCTTTTGATGGGTAACTGTCGTTATATACTTTGTCTAGATATTTTTTAATTATAATTTGTACAAGGTATAGGTGGTGGAATAAACATTTTTGAAGATAACATATATTTTTAACTAAACTGTGTGGAAGAACTTATTGATTTTTATACAATTGTTTTTTGATATAATAGTTTACGATAACTGGAAACAGCATGAGCACATTACTTTTGAACATAGGGGTATATATTACGAAAGATTCTTTAGAGAAACAGATTTTAGTGATAATCGGTTAAATGGTGTCAGAGAGAAAGAGGGCTAAATAAATAAATTCAAAATATAACTACACCACAAGAAGCAATGAATTTAAATGTATTATACTCTTAAAAAAGGTTATTGTGCTTTCATCGCCAATGAATGTAGAATGTATTAAGTGACAACTTCGAAAATTACTAGGCATAAATTAAAATTAAAGACACAATCTCGATTGAGTGCTTCTCGTATCAGCGCTCTCCCTTTGAGTGTTATTGAATGAGTTCTTCCAGCGATAATCCATTTTAGCGGTCGCCATTTGATAGCTCTTACTTTATACTAAATGAAATTGTATATTTAACTATTTAACGATATATATATATATATATATATATATATATATATATATATATATA
>JAHWXV010329197.1:0-11263 GCA_024586415.1 Phrixothrix hirtus
GGTCATTAAAAATCAATTATGCCGCGGGGGGTCATTAAAAACCGGTTTCAAGGTCGGAGGAGCAAAATGCTGTCCCAGAACTCTCTATCTATCTCTACTTCTGTAGTAGTTCGTTTTCTTTTCTCCACATTGGGAGAGGTAGATCGAGAGAGATGAGGGGAAGAAGGAACCCAGAAAGCGTGATCTTGTATTAACTTTGCAGCTGTTTTGAGTAGCGATTTAATTGCTTTGACTAAGAGCAGTAAAAGCTCTTTGGCACGAAATTGTACATCAATATTGCTTGACAGAACTGTAGTTATTGTTACAGTTCTATCGTAACTAACTCACATAGTTAGAGTGGAGATTGTGATTTCTTTTTAGCTTCTGCATATGTAATGGTTTGCCGTACCCTAATTTCTTGTATAACGGTGTCTTATTTAAAGACTGGGCAAGTAGTTACTCTAGCGAAGTATTTACCGCCATAGTTAATATCCATGACGGGCTGTTCACATGGGGAGCCTATATGCAATGGTTTCCCGCAAACACATAACGGTTGCTGCATAGCACATTTGTACGACATGTAGCCAAATCTATGGCATCTAATGCACTTCATTGGGAGTGGGATGTACAGGTGAATGTTTATAAATAATATGCAACTTTTATTATTTTCGGTAGTGCTGTGGTATTGAAAGTTAGTAGATAATTTGGTATCTCCTGCAGTTCATATCCTTTTTTAGTTTTTAATCGACGAACTTCAACACACCTTGACTCCTTAACTCTTCACAAATGTCATTGATAGTACAATTTAACAGGTCCGGACAGAAAATGACACATTTCGATACATTCATAGTTTTGTGGGGTTGTACTTCTATCAGAAAGTCTATAAATCGGGTAGTTTCATTCACCTTTCTGCTTTGAGCATTAGAGGAAGTTTCAATCAATAATCCATCTTTAATCTCTCTTGCCATTTTTAATTGTCCATACAGGCCATATAACGATTTTTGAATTACAAATGGACTGACCTTATCGAAGTTCAACCCATCTATTCTTTTAGAACGAGGGACATAGCCTCCATCTCTCTGTACACCATTAAATTAGAGGTAGCTTTATGTGGTGCGCCGCCTCTCTCACCAGCGCTCGACACGGGATGCTCACGCATCACGGTCGTAACCATGACCCCCCCCCCGAATCCAAGGGGTAGCCCGACAAATCGGGAAGGGATTCCGAGCCTATGCCCCTACCCTCCTGAGGTACTGACGTTTTAAGTTGCGACATATATAAAAGGTTTTCCTTTTAACGCAGGGTATACTACGTTTTTACCCTACCGCCAGGTTTACCGTTAGCGGTTAACTAACCCATAACCATTCATCCCCTCGGCATGGTACCTTACATTTTGGAATTGCAGATATTTGATCTCGATTTACTCCCATAAAGCCGCCGTGTTTTGTTAGGGTGTTCAACAGAGTCATCTCGTGAAGAATGTGGCTCTTCGCCACGCGCTGACGGTCTTGGGTATAGATAGCTAATAAACCCAATGGGTCTATTATCGCTTCATATGCCCCTAGGCAAGAAAAGATAAGAGAATAGTATATCTTTCTCCTTTCCCTTGACTACTATTTCGTTAATTAAATTTGTTAATATATTATTCTTAATTCGACGTTCCGCTAATTAAAATTAACTTAATCAACTGCAATCATAATTTGAATAGAAAATTATAATAATTTATGATTAAGCTAATAAGTTAAATATAGTTAATAAGTTAACTAAATTAAGTAAAACGATGTGGATCCATAGGAGACAATGGACTTAAAGTATAAGTTCAAATATAAAAGTTAAATAAATCTTTAAATTTTTAATAAAAACACAATTCAATCCATAAGTTTGATGACAATTTTTTATTGACGACATATTTCGCCTAGAGCTGGGCATTATCAAATACAGTGAAATTAAGCAAGATACACTAAAATTACTTTTATACTCCTCATTTTAGTGTATCTTGCTTAATTTCACTGTACTTGATAATGTGTAAATCAACAATTGTCATCAAACTTATGGATTGAATTGTTTTTATTAAAAATTTAAAATATTTATTTAATTTTTATATTTGAATAAATTAATTAAATATTATTATTTAAAAAGTATTAAATAATAAATGATCTATTATTTCAGCTAAACTCACAGTAATACACAATAAAGAAAAGTAGGTATTCTTTTAGTGTGTATTTGTTGATGACATACAACAAAAGTTTTTCTACATAAACTGTACATACAGTGCGTTGCATAAGTCTGAAAACAAGAACGTAAAAAGTAGGAACTTGCTATTTCTTCAGCGATAAAGTTTTTATTTACCTTTATCATAGATGGCGGCATAATCCGTCAATGTGAGGGTTAATTTGAATTGTACGTCCAAATTGCTTTAAACGTATTTTAAATTAATTATTAGATGTTCTAACACTCATCATTAGTTTTTATATAATAATGATACCAAATAATTTATAAAAAAAGTTGTTTTAAATATTTAAATGTCCTAAATTTAGTAAAAACTTTTCAACTGTTATACTTTTTGTAAATTCATTATTTTATAGTCGTGCAATTATCTCACTAAATTACACTAGAACCTGAGATTTTGACTTGATAAATCAAGTGAACTTATTGCCTAAAACAATTTGATTCTAAAAACTGTCTCTGTCAAGATGCCCGACCCTTCGGATCTCGCAATTTTGTTGAATGACAATTTTTCTCCTCGAATTACTAAGCAACACGTTAGCGTAGAAACAAGTTCTTATCCGACAAAATAAAAGCTCTTGGATAATTGCCTTCAATAAAATTTAAATATAATAGTTGTTTCAATATACTTTGCACAATGATGTGCAATGGCCTGTAACATGATCGTACGTGATTTCGTCACAAATTGCCATGAAACTTCTCACCGTAAATATTGCAAATCAGAAGTTCTCAAATAATTTTCCAAGAATCTTCTAAAGTCCATCGTGCCCAAATTAAAGCTGTTTAATTTTTTTTGTTTATTGTTTTGTGAATGTGTGAGACATAAAGAATAAGTGGTTAAAATATCGGAAAATATTTCGAAGCAACCCTATATAGTTGATGGATGAATTCTTACCTCAAATGATTTTTCTAAAGATATCTGAAGTTAGTTTATGTCAAATTGGATTCTTTGTTTACAGTACGAGTGACAATCTTACTCATTCACGTGTAGACTATTCCGATCTCTTAATCATGGGCATCTTTAAATTTTAAATGTAGTCTTAAAACAACAATTAACTCACATAGCACATAAGCTTATCATAAGCTTACTTTTTAATTACACATACACATATAAGGTTGCTATTTTAAAGTTCTAGTAAATGAACGATAAATTTGCTATATGCAAAGTTTATTGAACTTTTGCCGTAATAAATAACAAATAAAGAACATTTCAAATTTACATTTAACTTTTATTCAATCATATTTATTTCAAAATCAGATTAATTATTATTATTTTCAAACTCTCCATGATCGTTGATTTAAGGTATAGAAAAGAGCTGCTTTATGTCACATCATATAAGAGCTTAAAAAGAACTATTAAATATATCTTCCTTTTTCTGTTAGCTTCTTACTTCAATTATTGTCACAATTTTATAAAATATGAAAAAGTAATCTTTCATAGTGCCAAGTGTAAGTTTGCAAAGTAGTAACTAGCAAATTTACAGTAAGTCCTCAAGGTTGTTGTTGTAAACTTGCATTAAGTTTAAAATAGGCTAACTGTGCTATCGTATCAAAAATAGCACTTTTAATTTCATTTTACAATATATCGTACTACATCAGATGCCAATCTATATTACACTATCAAAAGTAATTCCCATGTAGTATATATTACTGTAATTGCCACTGCTATAAAGAGCTAATAACAAATGACAGAAATTTTCTTAATATACATAACATTGTAGCATATTGTACTTCCTATATTAATTTGTTGTATTAAAATACTTGGTACCTACATTTAAATAAAGTCTCCTATGACAACTATGATTGTGTATCAAACTTATGCAATACACTGTATTTGTGATGCTTGAAACCATTTATGAGACATATGTTAACTTGCAATTACCCCCAATAAATTAGCCCTGTTAGCTAGTTTTAATAACACTTAGTTAATTTGTTATCTAAAATGTAGTCCGTTTGCAGCACTGTTTATCATCCGTTATTGCTTTTAAGTAACGTGCATATGGTTCCAACAATACTTCTAAATTAGACAAAAAATTCGAACTTGAAATTGCGCTTATTACTTCCGCAGATGAGGTCAACGGTTTTACTTGACCTGCTTTCACTTTTCAATTCTAACAATGTTATACGTAAACAATATAACAGGCTTTTTGTTGCTGCTGTATTTTCAAGTAATCGAGCATTTATAGTATGATTAATTTTTGTCAGTATATTCTAAATTCAAAAATTAATTATCGAAAAGTTATTTTGCCATTAACTTTATTGTGTCAAACCCGGTATTCATTCTATACTATTTTATTTTTATCAATTCTACTTATTATTTCACTAGACGAGAATAATTTAAAACAATGCCTCCGCTCTTTAAAAACCTGTTAATGTATCGTGTTTGTAACAAAAGCGGCAAGTTATGCAATTATTCATTTCGACGGTCTAATTATTAATAATTTGCAAGTAATTATATTTGTATACATATATTTTTTATTTATTTCTAATTTACTAGTAATGCTTATTTGTATTCAAGATTATTATATCCTAATATTAATTTCAGAACTACAATAACTTAGCTGTGATTCATACTTATGTACATCAAAACCATATCGTTGAGAATATTACAACAGCCTAGATATTATGACTCATTAATAGTTGCATAATTCACCAGAGAATTTTCTGCTGTGAGCGCGCTATACCAGGGCGGCGCGACAGAGGGCGGGGGAAGTGTGTATGGCCATGACCGACAAACAAATACACCGACCATGACCGTGGAGGTTTCTGAACGAGGTGACTACCCTGTAAGAGTCTACTCTGCAGGAGGGTGATCCCTACTCATAACTTCTCAGCTATCATTCCACAACACTTGGTAGGCGCACACCCTGCATGAATGACCTATGTATTAACACAGAGCCATTCACACAGTTGGAGACAATGGAGCGCTCTTCTCCCCTAGTCAGATTCAACAGCCTAGAAATAGTACTGTTGCCTTCATGCCCCCTGTCACCTACAATAAGGGCCGTGATGGAAATGTCCCGGGATGGGTAACGCTGATGTAGCGCTTCTAGGACAGAGGGGCCCCATATTTGGCGATCTTGTGCCAGGCGGCACCTAGGAGAGGGTTGGGACCTTCCCAGTGGACAGCCACGTCGCACAAAATGGCTTGATCACGTTTGACAAAAACCAGGTCTGAGATACGAAGTACCCCGTTTTCCAAACGGGCCCGTGGCTCTTCATCCACTGTCCAACCCTTAGGCTCAAAAAGTTGCCGCAAACGATGGGCTATGCGGTCGGGTCGGCAAAGCCGCTGTGTGTGGGTAACGGGGCAACCTTGGAGTACGTGAGAAAGCGACTCCACGCGGTTGCACCCGTAGCGGCATTTTCGTTGTTCGGGAGGATTGGAGGGAATTCCCCGGGATGGAAGGAGGTTCCCACGCAGTTGGATGGCGGAGATGTAATCCCTACCCTACAAGAAGGTGGGGGGATCATCTATCCAGGATCCACTGACTACACTACCCGCGCCTTACCTAAGCTCGTTGCCGGAGAAAGAGGCCTGGAGTCGGTCACTTCATAACTGCCTGATTCTCCATTTTTTCACCCGTGTGACTGAGTCATGGACAAAATCCTACGCCACTGTCTTTCGGCTGAGGGTAGTTCCATAACTGCAGCAACGTGTGGACTTGTTGTCCTGAAAGAAGTCAACCGACCCATCAGAATAGATGGAATCAAGGTCAGCAAGGAAGTTACCCCTAGACCTCCCTCACGGGTGTGGGCATGGATATAGGCTTCAGCGCAGGTCCGGTTAAGGTAGAGAATTATGCGGACTTCTGCTCTGATGCGTTTTTCTGCATCCTTCAACAACCTCCGATTAATTTGCGGATTCTGCAGGAGGTGGATTACCCTCGGTAAGAGGTATCCCTTCAGAATCGCGAGCTTCTGCACCGATTTTAAGGGTGCAGCCCGTACATTGCGCAGTCAATTCTTGATATGTTCGAAGGTGAAACATTTCTGCCCTTCCTCCGGAAACTCTTGCACCAAATACTTAAAGCATTGTTGGGGCCGAGCTGTCTTATGTGCTAGCCACCCACGAAGAATCGTGGAGTGGTTGCAACATATAAAACATTTCGTCCAGGTAGAACGTTCACAGATAGGGCGGCGCATTTGGCGACGTTTAAGGCGAGGCCCCTATCTTCAAAGAAAGACTTTGCAACTGCGAGTAACCTACTACCTGACCGCACATCCTTTGATAAAAGTAGGATGTCGTTAGCGTAGGCCAAAGCGGCTATTTTCTGACTACTGCTTCCAACTGGGAGATTGCTATCCATTTACTGCAGTAAACATACCAGCTCGTCTAATACCATGTTAAATAAGATAGGTGACAGTGGATCTCCTTGCTTGACACCCCTATTGATATTCAGGGCTGCCGTATATGGATCACCTACCTGTACAACAGTTGTGGCACCCTGGTAGCCACTAAGTATTAGTTCAATGTAAGTAACTGGTATCTCATAGCGTAGGAGTGCCCTATGGAGAGAATGGTAGAAGACACGATCAAAGACCTTACTGAGATCTAAAGCGATCACATTGTAAGGTTGGCCCTTTGACCGCCTCTCATACACCAAACTCTCCAACGTTAACGTGTTCAGGAACACCCCGTCAACTTTGGCAAACCCCCTCTGGAAATCGTGAAGGGGAACTACACTCAATTTTTGAGCGAGGATTCAGTTATAAATCCTCAGGAAGACGGACGAGATGGTGATCGGTCTCCAATCATCCACAGTGGACGGGTCCTCTGCCTTGGGCAGCAAAACCGTGCGGGATTTCCGCAGAGGCCTTGGAATGTATGAGGCCAAACTCATGGAGTTAAATAGTAAAACCAGGCGATCGATGTTCATGGCACGAAGATACTGAATCATTATACCGTCGGGACCGGACGCGTATGATTTACTGCCCCGAATGGATGCGAGGATGTCAGCTGCCGTAAACGGCGTGACATCCACTTTGGATGGCTTTTGCGCTCTCGTAGGAATCTCATCTCGATTAGATACGCCTCCAAAGATTTCTTTATAGTGTGCCTCTACCAGCTTGAGGTTCGGTGCCTGCGGCTCACAGTGTAAGCTTTTGCCATCAAGGATGTTGTTTTCCAGGCGCGTGCGATTTGTAAAATACAACCTCAGTGCTAATTTTGTTGTAGAATTGTTTCAGTTCTCACATATACCTAAACTTTTAGCAAGAAATTGATGTATATGCTATGTAAGCATTTCAGCAGCATTCGTGGGTTTAAAGGAAAAACGACAACGACTGATAGAGGCTTAGTCGCAAATGAATATTACGTTATCAATATCCATGAACTAACACTGTCATAAGCAATGCCAAACTATTGGCAAAGCAATTCAGATAAAGCGACGCGAGTATCTGTGACAAATAATAATGTGGTCCTCCATCAACTTCAGTAACTTAAGAGAAACGAGTGGACATGCATGCAATGATTAGAGATAAGCGATGAATACTATACGAGAAATCACTAATCCTGTTCCATTGAATGAACTTAGAGACACGTTCTGGGATTTTGAAAATATTTAAGGTCTAAAAATACATATCTTTTTTCAAATATGCACAAACGCCATGAATGAATTAAAGAAAAAAAGTAGTATAAGGACTATTAATATTTAAATATATGTTTGCAAAACTGGTAAAGGATTTGATAGTTACTTCATTAACAAATTTATTTAATTGTTGTATTAGAAAAGGCATATATTAAGACTGCCTGAAAATTGCAAAAGTCATCCCAGTACACAAAAAAATAATCTTACTTAGAAATAAATAATTATTGTTCATTTTCGTTAATACACATTTACCAAAACATTTTAAAATAATAATAAATAATCCAGTTGTATAAAGATTCTGTGTCTGTTTCGATGTATAGAAAATCACCTTAGTTGATCTTGCAGGTACCAATCAGGGTGCGAGCCTAAGAAAATGGGCACAATTCCATTTTGGAAAAGGCGGTCGTTCGCCTAGCATGATTCTCTTCTGGAGTCGATAACTCAGAAACGACGCCTGTTATCACAGTAAGTCTTAGCAAAAACAGTTCTGCATAGACCATGTAGAACAATTTGGATTATTACTAAAAATGTACTAAAAGTAATTGTTTCAGAATTATTGAGGGAAAAGTAATGCTTAACGTCAAATTCAGGTTTTCGTTTTGCAGAAATCGGCTCATATCTGTAAAACTGTGCATTGTTTTGAGATGCTTATCTAGTGAGAAAACATTCGTTAAATATTTAGAAACAAAATATAATAATGGTTAGCGTCGTACGAGTATCCGTTTTCTTGATATAGGGTAATGTTAAAGGTGATAACACATATGTTTGGTAGTGTCTGTTGTCACATTTGCGTGGGTGGAATAAAAAAGCTCACGCAACACCTGCCGAATGACTTTTTTATTTTTAAAGATAGTTGTTATACAAGTGTGGTTTTATTTCGTTAAACACTTCTTTATACGAGGCGTGTTTTTTAAATAAGTCCCCTTTTTAAATTCTGCCAGCGTGAATGCTACTGCGGCTTTCCACGTTTGCTCAGTGTACCTACATCTGTTGCAAGCCACAGACACCATTTCTGAAAGATGCGACCGTGTTTACGTTTGTTTGTCACTATTTAAAATGCCTCCACTGGTCGAGAATCCAGTCAACTGTAAAATACGCGCTATGATTCATTTTCTTAATGTTTGCGACGACCTTT
Source organism: Phrixothrix hirtus (assembly GCA_024586415.1). Classification (NCBI taxonomy): domain Eukaryota; kingdom Metazoa; phylum Arthropoda; class Insecta; order Coleoptera; family Phengodidae; genus Phrixothrix; species Phrixothrix hirtus. The sequence goes on from JAHWXV010329197.1 coordinate 8,932, forward strand.
CGGTTAATTAATTGCTTTGAATAACTCAATATTTAACCTCTGTGAATTTAGGTCGGCATAAGATAGTTTGTATTGAACTAATTTCTAGTCCAATTGGCCTTCGGTTAGCTAATTTTCAGACGAAGGTTTTTGGGTGAATTTGAAGTTGCTCGTTATTACAGCTAATAAGAAGGCAAATATTCGACAGTACTGTATACCTATTTTCGAGCATCAGTGTACACTACCAATTCTGTATATATTTTACTCCTGCCTGTATAAATAAGCAAATTCTATGTTAGTTGTTCGACGTGTATTTAACTCAAATGAACAAACATGAAGTTTTTATACATATATTTACAGCTATTTACATATCATACTATTCTCCATTCTATACAGTGATTTAACACCAGTGTGTTGGTGTGCATCTTTAAATGGTCTGGGTCATGCAATCTATATCAACTGAAGTTGAGGAAATACATGGGGCTCACACTAGGTAACGTGAATTAGTGTTTATATGATACAGGTAGTTGGTTCTATATCGTAAATCAGAAAGAGAAATCGAAAAATGTTCGGAGACTTTTCATACTACTTCCAAGGGTTCGACAATACATAGCGGGCAAAAAAAACGTCCGTTTGCATACAAACATTATCTGTATCCATTATACTACCTATAATTAATGACAGTTGTAAAATGACCAAGCATCAGCGTTTTACTGAAGTTCGAATTGAGGAGTGGGGGGCAAAGCCACAGGATCGCACTAGGTCCAAAAGAGCCTATGAGAAATATCAATCCATAGAAACGTTCTTAGGTATACTCTCTAACAGTATTTCATAATGAGGCGCGATAGAATATTTATAGATCGGAGGATAGAGGAACAATATAATAAGGTAAGCTTTTGAGAACTAGGATATTCTGAATTTTCCTGCTTGCAATTGTGGTATTTATACTGTCTTTTCTTATCATTTAACTGTAAATTGTTGATAAGGTTAATGATGTTAATTTAATTTCAATGTAGAATGTGTGATGCCATCTACACGTTGTATTGTTTAGTTTGTTTACAAGTTTCTTTTGTGTTTTGAATTTTAGTTAAATATTACAGATTTCTACCTAATATTTAAAATTCATTTCATTCTTAAATACTAGATGGCCCTGATGGCATTAACTATTAATTATAAAAATCATATATTTTCAACCTTAAAATTAAATTATCTTTATTTACATATTTTAAATTTATTTATAACTTCTTGTAACCCTTTATTAATTTATTTATTATTAATTAATAGAAGGTTTATATATTTCATCTTTTAACAGTGGTTAAACAGTTTTATTTATTCTATGCATTCCTTTCTTATATAAATGACGTTTTACAAATTCTTACAATTTTGTTGATTGCCTGTATTAACAATTTGAATAAAAATTGGAGTTGAATCTGACAATCAAAGTAAGGGTTGGGGAAACGTCACATGTTAAAGGCATTAAATCGGCCAACATTCATCGTCAGATCAGTGAAGTGTATAAAGATAGCATTATCAGCGAAGGAATGGTACGGAAATGGGTTAAATCTTTTAAAGATGGCCGCACGAATGTTCACAATGAGGAACGAAGTGGACGACTTCTGTCATTACTGGAGATTTAGTTCAAAAAATTGACGAAAAAGTGAAACACAACAGAGGTTTTACGATTTTATCGTTATCTGGTGGGATTCCTTAAGTTTCTAAAAGTGTTCTCTATGAAGGTGTGACCAAAACAGGCGACAGACTTCTGTGAGGATGGAATTCAAAAGTTGATTGCACGATACGATAACTGCCTCAATATTGGTGGAAATTATGTAGAAAGGTAGATTAAGGTTCAGGCTTTAATGTAAAAATAAAATTGTTTAGAAAAGTTTACTTGTTTTTTTTATTTTAAAACGGTAGTTACTTAAAAAACACGCCTCGTAGATACCCTCGTATATATCGTCTTTAGATATGTTTTTTACACAGCTACTTGTTTTGTGACGTTTCATTTTGCGATGAAAGGTGCACAGGGAAGATAAAGAATTTATATTTCGCAGGGGCATAGCTCGGTCGTAAAGGTCGGGTTCTGGTGCTGCTTTTAGGATGCCTGATCGACTCGGGCGACTTTGTTTGTCTGGTTTTGCAGTCGATATAGCCGCGAAATAATTATTTATCGAGGAACATCGGTCACATAATGAACTTCGACGATATTTATTTAACAATGGCTTTAATTTCTAGCGATATTAAAAAGGATGGTATTTGTTCAGGATTTATACTTATATTAAAAGTAATTTTTAAAGGAATAAGCTACTTTAACAATTTAAATAAGTAGGAATATTTTATGAATAATCTTGCC
>JAHWXV010329200.1:0-10489 GCA_024586415.1 Phrixothrix hirtus
ATAAAATAATAATTTGTGAAAAATATGCATTTCATTATAAAATTTACAAAATATGCAAAAAATGCATATATATGCACTTTGCATATATTCCGCCCCCTGCACATAAGCAACTGTACAGTACTATAAAAATAAATACTGTACGTTATATTTCCTATTCTAAATAGTACACTTAAACTAGAAAACGAACTATTTAATTGAATTTTAATCATAGTTAAAACAATTTTACTGCGAAGATCTAATTTACAGGTGTCTTCTTGGATAAGTAATTTACAGCTATCCGTTAGCTTATACAACAACTATAAACTAGTTAGTCCAGTAAATGTCCTTAAATCTATGCTGGTTTTTATCATTTCCAGTAATGTGGGCTTGCTTAATTCTATGGCATGCTTTGTCTGCAAACAATTTTGTTTGTGGATATTCATTAATTGAACGCTGTAATAGAAGTAGTGCTGCAGCAGCCGATAATTCTTTTCCATGTTCCTCCAATAAGGTACAAGAACATCTCACTAGAAAAATTTAGTTCAGTTTATCAATACGGTTGTTTCTAAAATTATGGAGGTTTTACTTTGATTATTATGGTGCAGCTTCAGAAATACGCTGACGTCTTTCTAATCGTTGTCATTTTATCTTATAGGTCTTTTTCTGGTCCTTGAACATCGGTATTTCCAATTGGCAAATTTTTAGATTGAACTGTACCTTTTTTCAAACGACGAGATTTCCCAATGGTAGGACCTGAAAATATACAATTTAGTAGCTTCACATGCAATGTAAACTTTTGTATAGCTTCAAATTAACATTTGTTGAATTGTGACTCGTTGTGCTCAATGTTGTTTCAAAAATTAATAGGTTGTGTTAAAAATGAATCAAACTTACCAAAGCGAAAAAAGTGCTCATCCTTAAAATGTTCACTACAGGCAAACATGTCACTAATTTCTTTATCAATTTTTAAAATTATTTTCCGCCGTATCCTTATACGTTTATCTTGCGGAAAAATATGTAGACACATTGTTATTTTTGCAATTAGAACACTGTGGCACCGAACACATTTTATTACTATTGTACTTCACCATAGTACTCCAGAAACAATTATAAATAAAATTATTAACTTCAATTCGCCTATCTTCCTTATATTTTATCACCGTTCGCAAGTTTTGTACCCTCACCACCAGGGCGGCGCCTCTTTTGTTTGGAAACGGGAATACTATTGTGGGTTAGTGGTCTAAGGAAGACTTCCCATAAATTTGTATGACAAAGTAAAAGACTGCATGGTGGCTATTAAAATGTAAGTGAACTATTGATATCAGCAACATCCAATTTAGCACTAAAACGGTCAAAGTTTCTTTATACCTAAGAAGGCCAGGAACGATCACTACGACCGTGATCGTTTATTTTAGTAAATAATGTGTTTAAATGAATTTTGATACTAATTTTGACTTGTCGCACAATTAAATGAGGATTGCGCTAATGTAAATAAGGTAATTTATTGATATCATAGCTTTACTAGATTAATTAGATAAATATAAATAAATAGGATTCATTACAGTATATGTTATAAAGTACAGTTATATTACATAAAATAATCAAATTATGAAATTAAAAAATAAAATTAATTGTTTAATTAAAATTTAATAACTATGTAATTAAATTAACTAGTTCTTTGAAACTATAAAATACTGTGCGACTCAGAGTAAATTTCAGTTTTTAAACTATCAAAACTAAAGTATGTGAAATGTTCAATTATTTTTATTAACAAATTTAAATAATACACAAATGCGGATTTTATGTTTTAAATAAAATGTTATCTAAATGTTGACCGTCTCGTTCACATCATTCCTCCAAGCTTGTCTTAAATGTTGGAATACGTTTTGACACATATTGATAGGAATTTTGTTAATGACTTCCCGAATGTTGTTCTTCAATTGTTGCACATTGGCCGGAGGATCCGTGTAGACAATACTCTAAGTATCGCCACAAAAATAAATCTGGCTACGTATGATCAGATTAAGTAATAATTGATTAACTTTTGAGATCAAGTGGTAATGTGATAACGTCACATTTGACAGTTGCTATAATTCTTTGCTAACTTTTCGGTCTGTGTTTTTCGTACGATGTGTTGTTCCTTTTCATTGCTAATTTACATTATTTTCGTTGTTGTTCTTTTGTTAACGTGTTTTGTTTGTTTGATCATGCCTACAGTACGGCAACGAGGATATTACCGTGAATTAAGCGAATTTGACAGAGGTCGAATCATTGATTTGTATCAAGCTGGTTTTTCATTTGCGAAATTGCTAACCGTGTAAATTGAAATCGGTCTACTGTAATGCAAGTGTGTCGTGCATGGTTTGAAGATGGCCAGGATCATCGTAAAAGAGGAACCGGGGCTTCAAGAAGAACTAATTAGCGTCAAGGTCGTCGCTTAAGACAAATGGCATTTAGAAAACGATTTTCCTCTATTTGTGCAGTTGGTGATCAATGGTTTGGTGAAGAAGGTCGCCTTGTAATCCTTAGAGCAGTTTATCACCGAATCCGAAATTTTGGGTTAACAGCATATCGTCCGCAACTTGTGCTTCATTTGACTGCAGAACATTGTCAGCAATGATTACAATGGTGCAATGAACAATCCCATTGGAATATTGAATGGCATCGTGTTGTCTTTAGTGACCAATCTAGATTTTGGTTAGGAATGCACGACGGTCGTATGAGAGTCAGAAGAAAATGGGGTGAACGACGGAATCTTCGATTTACAGTTGAGAGTTGGTTTGCTATGCGATTACTTATGGTAGCAGGTCGCCCTTGGTATTCATTGGAGCCAATATGACATCACAACGGTATATTGCGGAGCTGGTTGGAATACATCTTCTTCGATACTTACAACAGCTCGAAGATCCATTATTCCAGCAAGATAAGCACGTCCACATGTAGCAAGTTTTTTCTTGAACTTTTTTGAGCAGACCCAGATTCATCTTTCGCCCTGGCTTCGAAGATCACCAGATCTTTCTCCCATTGAACATCTATGGATAGACAGTTGAGAAATTTGCAGCGTCCTCGTTTGACTTTGGAGGCCTTGAAACATGCGATGCAATTTGCATGGGAGGAAATACCCCAAGACGAGATAAACCACCTTATTCAATCAATGCCTCGGCGTGCAAATGAATGTGTAAATCAGAGAGGCCGCACCACACATTATTAACAATTATAAAATTTTGTTTAACTAATAAAAACTTTCCTTCCAAATTTTGATCATTTATTACTATAACATTTCATCCAAAAATTCCAAGCCTTTCTTGGTGTTACAATTTCTATGTCGCTGAGTATGTAACAGATATACAGATTAAATTCAAACTTACCTGTACTAACAATGCTTTCGCAGTTCATGTTTTTGATAAACAGTTAGTACAAATCGTTACTTTTTGTGAACATGTACCGCAGGCAGATTTATGACATGCAGGTGAGCAAACATCGGTAGTCTTGTTTTGACGACTTAAAAAATTAGTTTGACACTGTTTACGTTTGCTATTGTTGCTGATGGGATACTGAAGTGGTAGTTTTTTATGCTGAGAGCGGCCGTTTTTATAGTCTTGTGTTAGATCTTCTACAAGTTGGAGAATAAATGCATGTCGTGAGATAATTTTATTTCCTATAACTTCTTTGTAAATAGTCCAGAAGTTTATTGCAGCCAAATCAAGGACAATATAAAACACGTCTACCGGCCATCTGCGTGATCTAGCTCTTACAGAGTCTTGCGCGCTATTTGATTAACAATATCGACCCCGCATTTTAAAGTGTTGGAAAATCCTATAGTTTCGGGCAGTTTTTTGTCACCGTTGTGTATTTCGATATCTCGATGAAGGATGCTTAGAACCAAAATGTTCTTTTTCTTCTTATCTTGGTATACAGTAAGAGATACGTGTCTACGGTTTTGTGGAAAACAGTACTATGGAGTTCAAGTTTTGATATGTGTATAATCTCTGCAATTTATTTTCTCACGCAAATCATTGTTACAATCAATGCAGTTTATTGAGATTTCAGTCTCCTAGCGAGCTTCAGTGATGTGAAAAAGTTTTCAGTGGTTACATTTCGTCTTTTGTTGAGAAAACGTTCCATAAGTCGTACAATAACATTTTCGGGTAATCACTCACTGGCAGGACGAATCTCGTCTTTCCTAAAGAATGAAAATCCGTTGCAGATGAATCTTAAATCGTAATCAACCAAGAGTCAATATTTTATACCAAATTTGTCTAGCTTGTTCGCCATGTGCTGCGTAAACCTGCAACGAGCTTTAGTGGGAAAGAATTGTTCATCTGCGGTGAGGTAAGGGTCAGGTTTATAACATTGATAACAATTTTCAATCAATTTGTTCCAAACCGAAGAAATCAAAGCAAATTTATCTGGTATAGTATACATTGAAGCGCAAGTACTTCATTAGCTCTTTGAAGCGATGCCTTCCCATGGTTTAGGTGAAGATTGCAGGTCCCCACATAGATGACCACATCATATCTATTGATAGCTTCGTTAAATTATAAGCTCACCTTGCATATAACAAACCAATAAATGCATCAAATTTGTTAAATGATATTGCCCAACTTTCATCCTTTGTCTGCTTCAGTTTCAATACACAATTTTATATGCTTCAGTATTGTTGAATTAATGAACAGTCGCCAAGCATTGGTAACAGTTGCAACGTTGCGCTTACTGTATGTCGTGGGACCCCAAGATTCCTTGAGTAGGTTCTCTGCCGGTATCCTGGTAGGATACTTTCCACTTGTATCACAAACTCGCCATGAAGTTCCATCCTTGCCGGTGAATTCGTCATTTATTTATAATGTAGTAAATTTTTATGACTGATTACCAACTCTATAAATGCTCTGTGTGTCAACCGTTCTCTTATATCCTACTACCACATGACTGAACCGAACTGGATATCAATCCAACAGACTCGCTTGATAAAAAAGTAATGGTTCCTTCTACATTTTCTTCATCGAAACTTATATCCGCCTGATTATTTTGAAGTTTAAGCTCAAACTCATCTCCGATATTTATTTCTGGAATTTCATTATCAACTTCTGAATAATTTTCAAGAATGTTTTGTAGTTCTTGTAATATTTGGGTTGGTGTAAGTTTTTCACGACGCGTCATTGTTTATTGCATAAGTGAATATTTACATCAATATACAACTTACAAATGTCAGTTTTATACAATACATAAATACCAGTATTCACGTTCCTTAAAAAACACAATTACTTATTTCTATAAAAATTACTACTACAAACTTCACTACTAAATAAGTCCAAATAATAACACGCTTAACATAAAATATGCATAGCAACTAACTGTCAATAAAATACTGTAATAGCAGTGCCACGATAGAAACAAAGCGTTGTCAGTAGCGCCAGCGCTGTTACAGAATAGAGTTTAGTGTGCGCTAAATTAGCCATTCTGATGTTTACATTACATTATTATGACGTTTTTCTTTGTTATTCTCCTATTAATTAATGGATATAATATTACAAAGTGAAATAACGTGGTTATTATCCGACGATCAAATTGATCGTTTCTGAACTTTTTAGATATAAGCGTTCATAATTTATTTATTGCTAGCGGTTGAAACTTCTAATTTTATGTCAAGTTGCATAATTGTTAATAGGTAAATATCCGTAAATTTCAATCCTTTAGAATAAAAATTATAACACCTACAAGTAATTAAAGTTTGAGTACGTTCAAAATGACCGCTGTAGCCGTTCTAGTGTTAAGGCAAAGTATTTTAGGGTTGAAGAGAGGGTCCAATACTACTCCAACTTTGGTAAACAAATGTAGGTTACTATTTAAACAAATTCCAGTAATATACGGCACACTTATTTAGGGGCCTTGTATAAGTGAAACTAATTTTATAATGTAGCTCCCTTCTGTCAGATTTTTATTTATTTAGATATATTGCTGCAATCAAATGGACACCCTGTATAAACTCAAGTCTTCTATACTAGAAATTCCCATATCTGTACCTCAGAGACAGATAGTATTAAGTCACAAATATCAAGTTTTACACGAGAGCAAATATAAGTCTTTAACATAATATCATGCTTTATTTAAGATTCTTAAAGTTATAAAAAACATGTTGCAGGAGTATTCAATTATTAGTTTACTATATATATATATATGATTATAATCTATAACAGTCTGTATAATTGAAAACAAATACTGTTTCTTTTAAAAATTGTGACTTAATACAGTATAGCTCTAAAAATGGACTTAATATTTGTTGACTTAATATTGATTTTAAAGACTTAATACCATTTAGTTCTATTAAATTTTGTAGACTTGGGACTTATGTCCTCATGTTCGTTGATTTTCAACTTTGCATACAGACACGATATTTTTCCGAATTTTAAAGGATTACTTTTCATAATACTTTATCATTAGAAATGAAATATAGAAAAAAATACTGTGAACGATTTACAAAAACAACCTATTTATGAAATTACCTACGATTTTGTTATCAAATTTAATAATATAAAATATAGAAATTAATCTACAAATACTATTATTAAAAATGGAAATGTAACAAATAAAACACCCTTAATGATTTACAGAATTAATGAAGGAGACATCTGTAAAGCGCGGGTCGAGAGATATAGTAAAAATGGCTAGACAAAACGGTCTTTTGGAGAGTTGCTAGTGAAGTTTTGTTGCAAGCAATTTGTAATTACGAGTCTTTTTTGTGCTATCTAGGTAAATTTACTTTAAAGTAAAAGTGCTGGAATAGGTTGCAAAATTTTTTAAAATGGCTTTATGGGAGTGCCGCACGAATGCACGACACAATTCGTTTTAATTTGATTTTTGGATAAAATTTAAATAATCTTATTTATTTTTTTGGGCGCAATTCGCCGAAATTGATGTTTTTCATTAAGACAATAGCCAATTTAATTTAACCATCAGTAAACATATTTTGTTTTTCTTTTTGGACAACTTTTGTATAATACTTCCTGGGCCGCAAATTTAAATTTATAATTACATATGCAGCAAATTCAACCACAATCATTTTGATGCTATTTCCATGAGGTTTAAATGGTAAATTCTGCCCAGCTGTTAAATAAATTCAGGGATAGCGATAAACTTTTGTCTACGGTGAGGAAATCTGCATTTCCACCAGTTTTCATGACATGAGGTGTCTCAAACGTCTCCAGTCGACAAATTTCGTACTGTAGACTAATACCGCTGTTGATGCAGTATGGCATGGTGAAATCTTCATCCCCGAAATTGTATCCTGTCTTCGATAAGTTTCTGGTTTCCTATAAATGCAGTTTTACAGTTACTGAACATTTGACCTATATCAATATAAATGTATTTTTGTGCATATTAATTCAGCTTCAGATAGATAAATATTCGTTGTAATCCGATTTCTTTTGCGCAAAAGGAAAAGGAGTACATCATTTAACGACTTTGTAGGTACACCATGATTTATTATTTATGTGCAATGTACAATTAATGCAACTGATATCTATTGTTTAATTTCGTAAATCGAAATCCCATATTTGAATATGAATTTAGGTGACCATTTTCGTAAATCTTTATTTTATGTCCATTAAAAGTTAATGAGCAGTATATTGAAACGCTGTGATAATATTTGCTAAAAATTTATTTGTGCATTTATAAAGTTTATTTATTCTAAGATGTATCTTTTATTCATAATTTATTTCGAATATTACTTAAACATACATTTCATATCGTCAGTTTTACACGCCAAGCTGCTAAGGAATCATCTGTTTAGAAGACGCGTTGGCGCTCAGCTTTTATTAATCTTACTCAGCAATTGCCGAATTCTTACCTTATCGTCAGAGCTAGCAAAAATACTGGGGTTTACCAGGAAATAACAACCTTTCCTAAAAGTGTGCACTTTTTTGTAACACTGTTACAAAGGTAATAAAGTGACCTATGCGGTAATAGAGCATTGAATCTTCAGCAGTTAGAACAATCATACATGATCATCTGCATTTAAAAAATGTTGTTAGCCCCACAAACTTACAGACTTCCAAAAAGCAGAGCTTGTCCGAATTTGCCAACAAACGCTACATCTTTTAAATAATGGCGGACACCAAATTTTTTCCAAAATTATGGCAGGTGATTAAACTTATATTCGCTTTTTCAATGTACCAACTTGCCAAAAAAGTCGTGTATAGATTAATGAAGACGAAGCAACCCCGAAAATGATCAAAAAACGAAGAGCAATGAAAAAAGTTATGTATGTAGTTTTATTAAAGAATACGGGCCTTGTCAGCGCGATTAAGCTGGATGGAAAGAAGACAGTTACAGCGAAGTGGTATGCAGAAAAATGTTTGCATGAAGTCCTTGGTAGGATTCCAAAGAAAGGAATCATGCTACACCGTAACAATGCGTCGTCACATACAGCATCTACGCTCGACCGTTTTTGGCCAATAGAAATGGGGAATAATAGAATATCCACCATACTCACCAGACCTGGAAATTTGTGATTTGTGGTTGTTTTTTGGAAAGAAAACTTCGCGGAGCTGAAAATTCTTATTCGAGCAGGAGATTGATGTTGAAGTTCAAGGCTATTTTTCAGGCATTCCAAAACAAAACTGATTAGGGGCTTTTAAGCAGTGGAATGTAAGAATGGTTAAGTGTATTATTACTGAAGGGAACTACTTTGAACATATTTACAAATAAATGTTTCTTATTCTCAATAAATCCAGCTTGGCCCTCGTATTAATTTTAAGAATTTTGTTACAATTTCTAAATAATAATTGAATAAATTGTTAGAACATCTTGAATTACTTTTCAGTTTACGCTTAAATTATTATAAAAACTAGAAATAAAAGCAACTACGCCCGCCTTAAATTGTCGGAGAACAATTTTGCATTTATATAATTCTCTTGAGTTTGTATATTGATTAATTTCATTTTCCAGGAATATATTTACACTCTCACATTGGTTGGTAATGTAAGATTTTTTTACATTATTAGCACTCAGCTAATGAAGAAAATATTTTAGTAAACGTTTTTCTAAGGCATATATATTACAATATGATTACAACATCGTGGACATTCCAATTTTTTAGAAAATCGGTAAAAAAATTTAATGTTTTATAAAATGGGTTAATTGCACAAGTTTTTGACAGAAACAACATTTTACATTAATTGTGCTAAATTATAGTGATTGTCTTAATATGATCCAATTAATTCTGGGTCTTAAGTTGATTAACAATGCTTATAGCGGATGGTATTTTATGGTCATACTGTGCGTGTAATCTATGCATGGCAGTTTGTATAAAATACCATTAGCGCTTTGATTCTATTGGATGTTTTAAATATAAATGTGATCATTAATGACAACAACGGTTCTTTTAATTGTTACATCCTGCATCTCCACAATTACATAAGGTTGTAGGTTAGTCCATATTTTCTACACTTTATTCTTTTTTGTGAAATGATAATTTGTACATCGGGCGGATTCTAAACAACGAATTTATTATTTCATAATTGGATAGGTGATAAATGTTTATAAACTTACCTCTAGTTTTACTATTATTCCCTCTGTTGCATCATCATTTCTAGCTTTCTAAGATTTCCTTTTGAAACTAATTCTTGTCGTACATATGGTATTAGAGATGGCAGCAAAAGCATTTGTAAATATAGCTTGTAATCTGAAAAGTAATTGTATTTACTAAGTTTCTACAAAAAAAAAGGTAACAATAATAGTGACACCTTCATTCATTGCTGTATTTAGAATATCTATCCACGGTTTATCTCTTGTAGCAAGATGTCTTCTTATATTTAAAACGTTTGCAAAATTTTTATCAAAATCAGTATAAAAACAGTTTGTCTTTTCTGGGTACCATTTTTCAGAATCTACAATAATCTGTAAAACAATTCCAAATAGATTTGTCATTATTTTATGGTAAATATATTATTCGTACCAAAGTATATCCTAATGGATTCTTTAAAATAGACAATTCCTTACATGTCTCATGTAAATGCCGTGCATCCTTTTTAAATATTTTATTTCTTACATTAAAGGTGTTATCCCACTTTCTTTGAACATCTGTCCATGGTTCTACATTGTTCCGTAACCATGCGTAGTCTTCATTTTCTTTAAAAGCTTTATTAATATATTATACTTGTAATACAAGTATTAAATTTTACCTGTCAATCTTAGTGTTCCAATTTGGTATTACTTTTGTAACTTATCAGAGGCAGCACTTCAGCTTTTTTTAAAAGAGTTAATTTGTTTTTATATTTGTCAATTAATTTTCCTCTAGGTCCTTCCGACTTATTTACTCGAAAAAATCTTTTGTGAACAGGCAGACAATAATAAACGTTCCTATTTTCATTCAGAAACTTCTATAATTTCAATGAATTTGATTTCCCAATTTGGGTTTGTTGAATATAGGTTATAAATAAAAAAGTCCAAATTTCTCAAATAAATTCCTTTTTAATTACGACCGGTTTCGTAGATTAAATTCTACATCATCAGG
>JAHWXV010329217.1:0-12959 GCA_024586415.1 Phrixothrix hirtus
CTCATTATCACCCTTAAGTAAATTTTAAACAAATTTATCAAGAGGTGGGAGTGATTTTAATCCTTCTTCAATTTTCTTTGAAATTCTTTGGTTACCGAAAGTAGTGGTATCCTCTGAAGTTCCCAGCGTACAAAAGTGTGATTTTTAAGGTAAAATTTGAACTCCTCTCACACATAAACGCTACATTTTTGTATATAGATAAGTTGGACCCAGTCGACTTATTTTGACCTCAAGAATACGTGGTAGCAGTATATCACAGGCGTTTTGGAACACAACAAGTTTTTGTGAAACCGCGCCTCACACGCACCACCCACGTGTACGCGCGAACGCACGCACATGCGTACCCAGCCACTCACCCACTTATTTATTGGCGGCTCCGTGTACAATAAAAGTTTCTTCATCAGAGAATGCAACGTTTTTTGTAAAAATGAACATGCTGACATCTGTTTACATTATTTCGCAAAATTTAATTGTGTGGTCAGAATCATTTTCGTTAAGTTCTTGTAGCAAGTGCATTTTGGAAGGATGATACGCAAAATAGATGTTTTAGTTACATCGTTATCGGCTACAATGTGTTCTTTAGGTTTATGTGGATTCTTCTTTATGTCTATTAGTATGTCCAATTTTCTTTCAACATCTACCAAATTTTTTTACCTAATTTCAAAGTATTTTTGACATTTCCCAATTCTCAAAGCTTATTATCTATTTTACTGGTAGTAGATTGAAGAATTTAAACGGTCTGGATGTTTATTATTAAACATTTGTCGTATTTCCGTTTAGGTTCTAGCTTAGTCACTACTTCCGAGCATTATTAGAATTTATATCCTTTAGCCTTCTTTTAAATGAAATATAGTGAGCAATAATTAGTGTGTAGCACTGAGATTATCTATTATATATTAAATAACATAACAATAGAATTTTTAAACACGTTACAAATTTTAAAACAAAATTAATTATACAATTTTTATGTTTGCCGTTTAAGATGAAATAATTTAGAATCTTGTATTTCTAACAAACAATTTTGGTAGCAGTTTAAAAATTGAATATTAAAGTATAACAACAGACTTTAGATGGTTTTGTTATTTCAAATAAAGTGAACAAGACCAATTAATTTTATAATTCATATTACCACAAGCACGTCCAACAAATATTGCGTGTTTTTATAATCATATCAAGTTACATTAGTACGTTTTAACTATCGTTCAATTCAAAGTTACTTTTATTTAGTAGACCGGATCCTATTTAGAGCAAATTATATCATTTAAATTTTCAAAATTTAAAAATCGTTTTTGAAAAAAGATTGTAAGCACTATTTTTTAATACTAGTTAGTTGCATGTCTATATTTCGCAAATGTCAATTTGTTTCATCAGGACGGCTATAAATCATATATAGATGTAAAGTGATATTGCAAAAACGTAATATGCAGAAGTGAAAGTAAAAATTCAACAATAAACCTAAACAATATTAATTGTACTAAACAATGATAAGGATGAAATACATTTTATATAATCCTAAATCATAAAATTAAATAACTAAATTACAACAATTAAATAAACTAGAGTAACTATACTAAGTAAATTTGTGTCAAATTTAAAATCCACAGCACTGTCAACTTTTCTATAAAAAACGTTTCTAAAAATTGTTTCCCAACTATTTTCAAAATTATTTAAACTATCTACATCCTCAAAATTAGTTTTATAGTCATAATCATTCGAGTGCATTACAGTGCTCATATTTTCCTATTTAGTTTGCAATCGCTCATGGGCAAGACATTATGGTCTTTAATCAAACGGAAGTTTGTCCTATGTAAGTAAGTTAACGGGAAGAAAAATTAATTTTTTATATTACATTCGGTTTAAACATTTTAAGTATACTGTATTCTAAGATTGAACCCATTGGGGTAGTAAATATTTGTAATTAAAATTTTCCATTAAATATAAAATAACTACCTTCAAACATAAACCTAGCTGAACATGAAAGCTCATCTAAGCTAATGTTGTAATTAATTTTAAAACAAGTTCTAAAGAAACTGTTAGAAGCAAAGAATCCACATCTAGAGAAAAAGAACATTCATATGGTAACCAAAAATCATCAAACATTGATGGAACTGATAGACTTTCTATATTAAAACTAGTTATACTACCACAAGAAAGTCACCTTAAACATGATCTACTAGATACCACTATTGGTCTCGCAGGGATATTAGATTAATTAAATTTATATCTGAAGCCAGTTGTTTTAATTTACTGAAAAGTGTTATTTACAAATATTTGGTACTCCAATGGGTTCTCCAGTAAGTCCAATTTGAGGCCAAAATGTGTCTACTAAAGCTTAATTTCAAATTATCGATTATAGAAAAACATGTTTAATGGTATTATTTGTGCAGGTCCTATAAATAAAACTGATAATGCTGTTAACATATTTAGTTGATATGTTAAAGATAGTGAAGTTAATATAGAATTAGAAGACACTAACAGCGTTTCCTTCTCAGACATCACGGTAGTTATAAGTGATTGCAACAAAATGATTATAGATTTGTATATAAAATATACCAGCTCTGGCAGATATATCAATTATTTTCCTCGCCATCCTTTATACATTGAACGTAATCTGGTTTCAAGGTTAAAAACTAGATTAACAAGAATTTTTCATGCATCGTTATTAAAATGAAACCTGCATAGATTAGTTAAATTTAATTAATAATGGCTTTCCAAAAAATTTTGTTAAATTAATTTTTGGTAGCTATAAAAAACTGCCTTACATTTCCGAAATTAGTTATAAAATTGTAGACTACTACTTTAATACTGTTAATGACACATTTTCATTCTAAAAGGTAGTACGCCTAAAATGCTTAAATAGAGTGTTATATATAACAAATTAGTTTTCCATCTTGTTAACTTACTTATAGAGGACCGACACAGACTTCGATTTGGCTAAAGACTAACATTTCTTTGCACATGAATGATTGCAAACTAATTAGAAAAAGATGTACACTTGCATATACTGTTATAATTATGACCATAAAATTAATATTGAAGATATAGATCACTTAAATAATTTCGAAAATTATAAAGAAATACTTATTTTAGAATTGTTTTAACAAAGGTGTTACGAATTTTAAATCGGGTACTAATTTACTTAGAAATAGCAATAGTGTATTTAATTTTTATAATTTAGTTATGCAACTTTATGGGATAAGTTTGTTTAAATGTATTTTGTTTAGTAATTAGTTAATATTGTTTGTCAACTAGTGCGTTATAATTACAACTTCATAAACATAATTGAATGTCATAATGATATTCATTATGAAACTGGGTGCTATAATGTATTTCGTCATTATAGCATTGAGTACTGTAATGAAATTTATCAATAACATAATGAAAAATATTACTATGAGTAAATAATTCACATTTTTAACTAAAACAATATTTCCAAACTATTCAAAGCTAATATTAATTTACATTTCGATTTTTATTTGTTTACGCTAGCAGATAAAACTTTGTATGTTATACATATCTCAATTAATCATTATGGAACTTGCTGGTCGATAAATTTAATAACGCGTTCCATAAAGGGTGTCAATACGATCCTTGTAATATAAATATCTATTACTGACGTTAATTGCTGTGTTTTTACGTTCTTTTGTATGTCTTACGTCTTTTAATGTTATTTCAATTGTATATGTATATGATATTTAAATGTGCTGATGAAGCAAATAAGCATTTGCGAAGTATAGACATAAAATTTTAAATATTTATTATTTTTAATGCCGTATACACATTATTTACAATTAATTTAATATTTATCAATCTTGTTTTTACATATACAGTGTTATCTAGAAAAAGTGCAGATCGCGGAATAGCCAACCAAACTTACAAATAAGTGATATTGAAAACAAAAATTAAATAATACTGAAGTTACTAGATAATTATTTTAATATATACAGACGTCACATACAAATGACATTTGTAATTGATAATTAACATCATGTATTGAAATTTAAATTTATTTATTATTACTAAAAATGAATTATAACATATGGCATGAAGAAACATTAATATTTATTTGTTTAATTATAAAATATTTTTAGTTTAGTTTTCGCTGAAGTTGATTTTGAAATATTAAAGTCCGTATTTTTATTTTAGAATCTCCTGAAAAAAGATCATTTACATTAAGAAGAAGTGTAAGCGAGCGTTTCATACAAGAAACAACAAATGTGGTCTTTCACGATACTATGGCACTTAGAACACGATCTCGTAGAAATGATTCAAGGAATGCATTTAACACTGTTATAGATTTACAGAAATTGGATGGAGTTGCTTTTCGTCCACGAATTTTTGAATTACCCGTAGTTGATCCTATAGAGTCGCCTATAGAAGAAGTTTATGCGATGACAGATTTACCAAATAAACAAGAATTTGAAGACTTAACTAAACAAATTTCTATATTTTCAACACAAGAAAGCTTTGAGAAGAATAAAGCAATCGGAGAATTACCGAATACAAACAACTCAGTGTTAGTTGACGTAAAAGAACAGTTGGATGAAATTCTACATACAAACAAACTAAATGATAAAGAAGAAAATTTAGATCTCTTAAAAGAAAACAACCCTAACGATTTAGGTAAAGTTAATAAATCGGTGGAATTGGAAATTTCAACTGAAGCAATGCCAAAAGACGCAGAAAACGTAAATATTTCAAAACAAAAAATAACTTCCGAAACGCCACCGATAGTTCCACCACGGAAGAAAAGTATTAGCAAACAACCTGTTGTAGTAGCAGTAGAAGCAGTCACCCAAAAAGCTACTACACCTTTGAAAGCTCCAGAGTATCAAAACAAAACTGTTGTTCAAATACGTTCTTCGCCAACTGTTCATAAAATCCAAATTAAAAATGAATTTTTAGAAACTTGTTCTAATATTCAAACCGTTGTTGTATCTGATACTGCACAAAGAAAAACTTCTATAATGATTAACGGCGATGATTGCTATTCAACAATTAATGTAAACGATGATGTTCCAATGTACCAATCATCAGTTGTAGTGAAAGATACGAGATCCGAAAAGGATCTTAAGTTTAACAAGAGCAGTTCAGTTTATATAACTGGGAATTTTGTTAGCGTTGAAGAAGATTCTCTAGCACCTAATCTAAACAAGCAGTTCATTAACATGCCAAATTGCGACACTTCAAACTCTTCGCAGCCTGATAACCCTAATATTAGCAATACCAAAGAAAAACAGGAAACAGAGGGTCGTTCCTGTGAAATAATTCATACCGAAGATTTTACGCAACTGCTAAAAGATCCAGTGGAAGCAGTGAAACATAATTTAGTCCCGCATGTCTGTGGAAAATCAGACGTGTCTAGGAGACCTCGAAGTAAAAAGCTTTCGGATTCCTTGCTTGCTGAAGCCATGGATGCAAATTTAAATAAATTGATCGAGGATTCGATGTTAAAATTAAGAAGTTGCGATTCATATATAGAAGATGAGAAGGATATCTGTTCAGAACATGATTCTTCGACTCAGTATGAAATGATGGATCATGGCTCTGATTGTTACACTGATAACAGCAACCGCAGCTCAATGACCGAGGAAGAACTTAATGCACGTACTAAATTTTATGAAATGTTGGCTGATTCGGCTATTGCCGAAATATCTGAAAATGAGGATCATCACTATGAAAGCATTCGAATTAATTCAGACCCCATATACGAAGAAATTAGCCCTCCACCATTACCTTCAAATCCACCACCTTCTAGCATAGTGGATGACTTGCAATTAGATAAACAATTTACCACAAGGTATGTATCCCTATTATCTTCCGATTGGGTAATTTATTTTATATCATTTTAGGTCAATCTTTGAAGGAGCTTCCAAATATGACATACTTAGCTATT
The DNA here is from genome assembly GCA_024586415.1 of Phrixothrix hirtus. Classification (NCBI taxonomy): domain Eukaryota; kingdom Metazoa; phylum Arthropoda; class Insecta; order Coleoptera; family Phengodidae; genus Phrixothrix; species Phrixothrix hirtus. The sequence goes on from JAHWXV010329217.1 coordinate 5,897, forward strand.
TAGTCGACGCTAAGGAACGTGGAATAGTTCCAGAAGACAGTTACAACTTTGGAAACTCTGATATAGTTATTGAAGATGTTAAGGAAGCTGTGGAACAATACAGGGTATCTCACATGAGTTCAGTTAGTGATTCCAGCGAAGATAGTTCTTTAGTTATAACTAATGGTACATCGGATGATAAATCCGCGTTCCAAAAATCAGCCGAGGTGGAAAGAAATGACTCCGGTGTTGGTTCAGAAACCAGTAAAAGTTCTCTCAGTCGATTTAGGGCAAAATCAGAGCAATCTTTAATTTGTGAAGACTGCGAAACAATTGTTGAAACTCAATCAGAGAATGAACCTCTAATTTGTAGAAAATGCTTGAAAAAACGTACCGAGCGCAAAGAAATTATTTCAGAAATAGTAGAAACCGAAGAAAAATACAGTAGAGATTTACAAATTATATTAGAAGAATTTTATCAACCTATGTTAGTGGCTGGTTTGTTAACGCCCGATCAACTTTCTGCTATATTTTTAAATGTAGAAGAATTGCTAGAAAATAGTCAAGCCTTAGCTGAGCGACTCAGAGATGCGGTTGAAATTGCAATCGAGCAAGGAGACGAAGATTTATTAACCGTTAACATTGGAAAATTATTTTTAGAAGCAGCACCTATGCTTCATGCCTTTGAAACATATTGTATTCGTCAGGGTAATGCTAGCCTGCTCTTGGCAAGCTTAGAAAAAGAAAAGGAGCTTCTGCGAATTTTCTTGAGAGTTTCTCAAATGGAAAACACAATGCTAAGGCGAATGAACTTAAACTCATTTTTAATGGTACCTGTTCAAAGAGTAACCAAATACCCCCTGCTATTAACTCGCCTTTATAAATCTACTCCTGTGCAACATGAAATTAGAGAACAGTTAAAGGAAGCACAACATAAAATCGAGCTGCATCTAAATCATATGAATTCGGAAACTAAAGACGTCCCTAGTAAATTATGGAGAAGAATAGGAAGCAGTTCAGGGAGAAGGTCGAGTTCCGAAATGGATTTGGTTAGTATTAAATTAAGAAAAATAGCTGTTGACGTTTTGGAGTGGAATCACGATGAAGCCAAATTTGCTTTGGAAGGAAAATTGTTATTTACACAACCTACAGATAATAACTGGAGAAAAGGACGCACAATAAAATTGTCTTCTATTAATGCACTTCTTGTCACCAATGGAAAAGTAAAAATGTTAGTTACACAATTTTTCCAAATTTAATTATTATTTATTTTAGCAAATGTTTGGTAACAGGACGGAAGAAGGTGGACTTACGTTTCCCAAAAATGGAGTCCGAGAAGCCGCACTTTTACTTGTACGGGATAAGAATGGACGATATTCTCTCTTAAGAGAGCCTTTATATCTGGATCGTTGTATTATTGCAACAGATCCGGCTTGGCAGAGCTATTTTGAAGTACAAGAGGTAATTGGAAAGGATACTTTTATATTCAAGGTAAAATATTTATATATTATAAGTCTAGCAAAATATATAAAATGTACTTTAGGCCGAAGATGATGATCTGACAAGAACGTGGTATCGCCAGCTTCAATTTCATGCACAAGGGCTTGGTGGTTGGAGAAAACGGAGGAATGCTCTAGCAAATATTATGATCAATGGAATGGGATTGCGTTCGTGATCAAATATTCCAATGAGTAACTGATAGTAAAGCGTTTCCCTACCGCTAACAGAAAAATTCCTAAGTATTTCTAAACTTTAATGTTTTTGTACATAATGAAATAAACAAATTGTTAGTAATTTAGCTGTGATATTTTGGAAGCGGTTTTGGGAACTATTATTTTACTGGAATAATAAATTAACACTTAGATTATTTAAAATATAGCTGATAGAATATTGTTTATTCTTTATAATAAATTAGTATTTGTATTGTTGTATGATATTCTTGTAATTAATTAAACTTGAATTTACTTTGACTTTATCTTTATTATTATACCATATAAAAACTATCCATACTGACTCAATATTAAATTCAAATTCACTTTTGCTCTAATTATTCATAAAATTATCGTTGAGTATTAAGTTTGATGTGTAAACATATTTCTTCAATATTTATTACCCTTTTTAGCTGCTTAGATTTCAATTTAGTCTATTCATTTATGGATGTAAAACTCTGGGCCAAAAAGCAGCGCTTGTAGAACGCTTCATTTTGACCATTCTCAGTAGTGATCAGTTAGATTGGTATATGAGGCATCGCGAGGCTTATCTTTATAATTGTTTGTGCATCATTGATAAAGTATTCATGGTATAGAGAAAAAATTGCAATCGACCAAGAAAGCTATGGAGGACCATGTTGAAGAAAATTTTAATTCTGTAAACATCCGCCTGTGATTAGAAATAGCGCATTATAATCCCTTCAAAGAAGATTAAACATTGATTATTAAGAATTACTTGGAATGCGTTATATATGTGCAAAAAAGTAATTATAATAGTTATAAATTGAAATAAATTTATCTTTTCTTACTTGTAATTCGTAAAAGATGTTCTGTTCCACTTGTTTTCAAAATTAAAACAATATATACTGCTATTTTATTTTACATAAGTAAAATTAGTATTAACTTTAATCGTGTATTTCTTATTTATTTAGTATAAACAAACCTTTAATAATACAAAATAAAATGCTTTCTAATTTTCTAATTAACTATATAATTATAAAATGTAGGTTAAAATTATGTAAACATGCTTAAATACTTTGACTACTATTTTGCCTTAGAAGTTACTCCTAATTGTAATTTTATATTATTTAATGCTTGGAAGACTTGCTGCATGGGTGTGATGGATATTAGCAGCTTTTTATTCATGGAAAATAATATAAAAACTAGGAAAACTACAAAATATTTTACTTTTTTTATAAAAGGAAAACGGCTGATGTGCACTGAACAGGTATAATACAGCAAGTCGAACTCGCTGTTAATTAGCTTTGTAAGCAACCCCCATCATTTGTTTGCTCTTAGGCCCCTCTAGAGCAGTAAACTCAAAATACAACAATTAAATATTATTAAGTTTTAATAGTTGTAATTAAAATTATTTAAAAATAATTCTGCGTAGCATGGATTTATGACCAATAGTTTTATCCATATGTTTTAATTACAGAAGCGTAATATTGAAAAAAATGCTAAATACCGATTTTTCAATATTACGCTTCTGTAATTATTAAAAAAATGTGGATAAAACTGTTGTTTATAAATTCATACTATTTCACTGGTCACTGCAGAATTCTATTCAAACATTTTAATGGCAATTATTAAAAATTAATAATATTGGATTATTGCATTTTGAGTTGGCTAATTTACTATCGAGGAGCCTTAAACTGTGATGTAACTCATCTAGTTACTTGAATGTGCGTGGATGGAATTAATTTCTGTTTATATTTCTATAAAAAATTAGTAGGTATATTATTTTGTGAATTATTATCGGTAACAGAGATCATAATTCGTTTCTTTATCAGTTTAATTTGACTTACATAATTTTTTTCCTTACAAATAACAAATATAGTGTATAATCAATAGTTATTACAAATAAAATACTTACTCACTTTATAAACGAATTAATATTAGGCTAGAACTAGGTATAATGACCTTAATTCACTAATGTCTGTATTCCTATATTTCTAAATATGCGTCACGTGGATGATAAGTTTAAAATTTACACCATACTATTAGGCAAAGATATTATTTAGTTAACTTGCAATATATCCATAGATAGTAAAGACATAGTTTGACTTACTAATATTGTTCCACTTACTTACATTGCATTATTTCGGCAACATATCTTTCAATATAAAATTGTATCTATGTGTTAAAATGTATTCTAACTAACACAAATGAGGCCGTTATTTACAAAATTCTCTAAATGCGTTAAAGAGAAATCGATATAATTTACTATGGAGTAACTTTTAAGAAGGCAACAATTTCTAACTTAAAAATTGTATAAAACAGAAAAAATGAAATATCACTCAACATAAAATAAGATTTCAATAGCTAATTTATCATCTTGATTCTAGTATCTATCGGACAATCCGTCATGTTCTTCAGAAAAGCTGTATCTTCTACATGCTATTCTCCAAGTGTAGGTAGGCTATTCTTATACCATGTTAGCTTGGGAAAATTTATCCACATTTCACCATAATTAATTTATTAATCGAGCTTCTGTCACCTTTTAGGTTTGTTCCAGTGGGCGATTCCTCAGCATATACTGGCGAACTAGTTTGAGTTTCTTTACAAATACCGTTAGCCTTCCCTAGCGAACAGCGATCATTCTGTTCCACGTACACCAAAATAGTGTCATATTTTCCATTTTCCAGGAAAATAAAATGCTTAGCTATATTAAATTGAAAATTCCAAGAGCCAGGAGACTTAACAACTCTCCTTGTCTCCTTTCTCCTATCCTGCATTTGCCAATCAATTCCTAGTTTCCGAACTGTAGCATGCTTTCCTATTATCTTGTCATATTTAGTAGGTTCTACAATCACTGGTTTAACTTTTATATATTTTTCAATTCGTCTAAAGACTTTATCGAGAGTAATAAATGAGTGACTCACAATTGGAACAATTAGTTCAATGATTTGAATATTCCTCCGTTTTTTTCATGAAGCTAATATGCTCTTGTTTTGCCCGCCACAATCATCAGTGAACAAATTAGCTTTTCGCGCAGAAGAAACGAAATTAGCATTATTTAAAGTATGCTTTAGAGAGAATGCTACAGCATTGGAATATTTTACTGCTTCAATTTCAGCCCAGGCATATAAAAATACGTTTTTAAGATTTAATTTTGCATTTGAAATGCAACGTACAACTGTAAAGTTGTGGTAGTTAATCTGCCGGCTAAAGTAAATTGACTGATGTGGTAACCGCGGCAAAGCTAAATTCGTTTGATGGTCTAATGAAAATGAAATAGAATTGGGTACTGGATTTTTGAGTAAATGGAAAAGCGACTTGGCCTTTACCATACGGAAACGATGCTCTATAGACATTCGGTTCCTGTCTTCAGTAGGGTTGTCATTTTTAGCATCTCCTCAGTTCTTAGGCAGGTACAACGCACATCGGTGTGTGGAGTTCTAAATTTAATATTGCAGTGCTTGACATATTTTCTAAAATAATTTATTTTTACATGCATATGTTGTAGCACTCTTTCAAGATACTGATTACAAAGCTTTTTAAAATTTAAATCATATGGTAAATATATTTGGGCACTGGTTTTGCTATGACAATAGTGAGATTCTACACAATTAAGCCATTGAATAAAATTTTCAATAATACACAATCTTTCTTCGTCAATTTTTGGGACTATACGGTCAGCGCCTCGGCGTTCCTTAGGAATAAGGCCATGAACCACATAATTTCGCAGAATTCTTTGAATTGTGTCTTTCCTAAAGCTTGTTATACCTAAAAACGCGTCTATACACACTCTTATTAATTCTTAACCATTTAAATGGGCGTGGTATCGTATTAACACCAGAAAATGAGACGTTTTTCCTCTTTTTGGCTTACTACCTAAGTAGCATACTAATGCCATGTTATCCTGGTCAATTTTATTTTGTGGTTCGTATAAATATTCATGACAATCATTAATATTATTCATTAACAAGGTTGTACAATAATTAGGCTTTCCATTATGCTCACAAGACGGAGATTTAGGTAGCTGTCGGGGCGGGCGACTGCAAAAATGTATTAGGTAATTTTTATCATGAAGAATTCTAGATAAAAACTTCCCGCCAAGAAGTCGTCTTAACTTACCGCGCTTGTTTAGCAACATTTCTTGTGTAGATCTCCAACTGAGCTTGCTCTTTTCGACCCTTGTCCTCTGGATTTGGCATAACATTCGTGGAAGTGATTAATTCAATTTATTGTTAATCGGATCTTAAAGTGGTAAACAACTGCAGGGCAATTATAACTCAACAAACTTCGTGCACATGGAAAACAGCCCGCGGTCCTATCCGCTGCGCATTGACTGTCGAGCACATAGCTAGTTTTGCAACGAATTCTACTATCGAGCGAGCTTTATAAACAATTCAACTTTTTGAACTAAATTTATATAATAGAGAGAGAGTTTTATAAAAAATTGTTAATACCAACGTATCGCTGCTTAAAAAATGAGCAGTACCCCAACGAAAACTAATTTTCAAGAATTCAATTATTTTAGCATTTGTTCTATTCAAGTAGGTCTATTGCTTCTATGTGAATCTGTTAAAATAGTCGCATGCAAGTTCAACTTGGTTTTACCCCATACAACTGCTTGAAAGCAGATAAAAACAATACTGGTCTCTTATACTTTAGTTGTCTGCACCATATCTAAAATAGGAGCCAGACACATGGGATACGTTCCTTGTGAGAAGTATCGAAAAATTTTGAAGGATCTTCAGATGGTTTCGGGTTTATCCGAGAATTAGAGATTTTGAACTCAAGGCTACGAAATTTACTGATTGATATTGTAACGACCGGCAAAGTAGTGCTGTAACTGTTTGCTTATATATATATATCTCAATCGTAGCCTTTTTGTTGGTATGGAGTCGGTTTACAAATGCCTCAAGTAGTTTCAGAAGGAGAGGGGTCCACAAGCTGCATTAGCAGGCACGGAGTACGTTATATGTATTAAGTCCGAAACGTTCGGAATTAATATTGTAGTCGATTTAGCTAAAATGAACTAATTAACTAAATAAAATAGAATGTGGGTATATACAGAGGTTGTTAATGAACAGGAGAGGTTTGGATTTAAACAAAGGGGAACTTGTGCATTCACTCATCAAGTTGCAACTTAATTTTTACACAGCACACTGTATAAATAACATTCTTTAATTACGACGGTTACTGTAATGTTTTATTCTGGCCAGATTATTTTAAATTCAATATTCTTAAACATGTAATTTATATTGTATATTTTCTATACTTGTATAAATTGATCTTCCAATATTTATTGGAATATTTTACTAATCCTTATTTTAATATTAATAATTTAACACAAAATGAATGTAATATTGTTTATTTATTAACCCAAATATTATTGCATGTTGCATTTATGTACAGTTTTATTT
>JAHWXV010329227.1:0-11860 GCA_024586415.1 Phrixothrix hirtus
TCGCAACGATATTCTATGTCAAAATTTCGATGTTCTGGCGATTTAATGACCACCAATTTGCATATATGAGTTGTGTTAGCGTAGCACAACCGCCAATTTTGCCACATCAACGATATAATGGGCACTTTACTCTTGAACGCGGCCGTAGGACAATTCAACACAATCGCCAATTTCGCCAGCATAACGATATAAAGAGCACTTTACTTTTGAGCGCGGCCGTTCGCAACGGTATTCTATGTCAAAATTTTGATGTTCTGGCGATGCGATGACCACCAACTTGCATATATGAGTTGTTAGCGTAGCACAACTCATCAGAATCGCCAATTTCGCCAGCACAACGATATAAAAGGCACTTTATTCTTAAGCGCAGTCGTTCGCAACAGCATTCTATGTCTAAATTTCGATGTTCTGACGATTTAATGAACACCAATTTGCGTATATGAGTTGTGCTAGGGTAGCACAACCGCCAATTTTGCCACATCAACGATATAATGTGCACTTTACTCTTGAGCACGGCCGGAGCACAATTCAATGCAATCGCCAATTTCGCCAGCACAACCATATAAAGGGCACTTTACTTTTGAGCGCAGCCGTTCGCAACAGTATTCTATGTCAAAATTTCGACGTTCTGGTGATGAGATAACCACCAACTTGCATATATGAGTTGAGCTAGCGTAGCACAACAACTCAGCACAATCGCCAATTTCACCAGCACAATGATATATAGGGCACTTTATTCTTAAGCGCGGCCTGACGATTCGATGGCCACTAATTTGCATATATGAGTTGTGCTAGCGTAGCAACCGCCAATTTTGCCACAACAACGATATAAAGAGCACTTTACTCTTGAGCGCATCCGTTTGCAACGGCATTCAATCTCCCAAGTTGTGCTACGCTACCACAACTCAGATATGGAATTTTGTGGTCGTTGGATTGTCAGAATATCGAAATTTGGAGATTGAATGCCTTTGCAAACTACCGCGCTTGAGAGTAAAGTGCCTTATACATCGTTGTCCTGGCGAAATTGGCGATTGTGCTGAGTTGGTCTACGCTAGTACAACTTAGATATACAATTATATGACATTCGGATAGCTGATGTTTATTTAAACGTTACTTCAATCGCGTATCATCGAAAATGTTTTTTGAACGTGACATTTTCTGTTATTATTTTTGCGAAATACCACTTTAGCACAATATAGCACAAGTTAGCACAATTGAGAAAATCATGAAATATGCAAAGCGTTGGTCTAAAATATGTTTTTTTTCGATTCTTTAACACATTTTTCGTATTATGGTCATAACATTCGAGCACAATTCAGCACAACTCTTGAAATTAGCTAATTGAAAAAGTGGACGTCGTATAGGTCATATTTTACCTTTGATCACGCAATATTTTTGTAAAGTGAGTCAACCTTAAGTCAAATAAAAAAAGTATGTCATTTTACTGATCGCGACGCTAAATTAATTTTAGCTGTTTTCTTTTTGTAAATATATAAAATATTAAATTTACTTCCTTGTTCGATATGCATTGCATGCAGAAAATGACCCGGAGTTTCTATCTCTCTCGCACAACAACTAGGAGATGGCGCGACTATTTTGTTCCAGTAGTAAGTATCAGCGATGAGATCTCCTATTTTATGCTCCGTTGATTAAAGTGTTGTTCGGTTCACACAAAATTTTCTGCCGTCTTCATTTATTCATTTAAAATGAATATTGCCTAAAACACGTCGAATTATGTTTTCAATAGCCCCAAAACTGGAATGCAGTCTTGATAAAATTTAACTATTACATACGAATTCTCAAAAACAATTTTTAGTAAAGGTTTTCCATCTTTTACAACCTATGCAGAGAATTGTGCACGTAAAGAGTATTCAATACCTATCCAGTTCAAAAAGATAAAAACGGCAAAACAGTGAACGTAAAAAATGGAACGATTTTATTGAGGCTAATTTAATTATTTTTGGGGCACGCTTCTCGAATCCATTCGTTTTAACGCGCTTGGTATCCTACGTTCTCCATTCACCTACACGTCTCGCAAGAGAAACTCCCTGGAAAACAATTCGGGAAAAAAGTGGACAACCGAACATGCCAAAAGTTAGGATTCTAAAGGTGCACTTTCGACAGTAGCGTCGATGTTGCCTGTATCAAACAAACGTGTACGGGAAAAACTGAGCGTGTATGAATAAAAACCGCGCAAAACGTCTCGAACGTACGAAATCTGGTTGGGATCGATTTTGTTCGAGGAAGCACATGTGACGTCAGTTATTTTTGAACGAGTTTTACCTAACATTGTATCAAAAGTTGCCGCTACTTTTTGTTCATATCACACGTCCTTTTTTTTTATCTTGCTTTTGCTCTATGCTAGAGCACTTGTCATCCTTTTTCGGCAACCGAGCCTAGGATTAGATTTTCTGGTTTAGGCTTGCCAGTTGTTTCTGAACTGCTTAAGAATGTCAGTGCTTATTTTCGCCATAATGGAGTCTGCTGCTTCTTAGGCTTCGCTGTTATTGCACTTGATCTTGTCTCTCTTTGTCTTTTTAATTATGTCTGTATTCTTTGTTCACGTCTTGGAGCTTGCGGTGTGTTCCTCTAAGTCAAAGGTCGACACCTTTTGTATAGCAAAATTTACAGTCCAGCAAGGGCGCATAAATGTATGAATTATTTTGTATATTAGTGCACAAGCCATGTTAGAATAAGTTTCGATGGATCATTGGTAATTGCCGACTCCTGCTATGAGCACTTAGGCATGAAACTTCTTGCTTTTACACATTCAAAGGACGAGTGATTGCTTGCACATTTGACGCACCTATATGATGCGCTAAATCTTCAGGATACGTGTCCAAAACTTTTTTGGCATTTGTAGCACTGTGTAGTTTGAATTGTCCTCCTTGTGGATTCAGTCGTTACTGAAAGTCTGCTTTGGATATTAACCAGTATAAATAGAAACTGTCTTATTTTATTGTGCTCATCCATGTCCTTTTCGACTTCTTAGGTAAAGATATCTTCTGATACTCCCCTTAACAGCTCCTTTTCTTTCTGGGGCTGATATGAAGTTGAAAAAGGCCTTCCGGATTCTTCGAAAAAGCCTGAAGTCATCCGGAGCCTCCGTAAAAATATTTTCCGATTTTGAGTCGCTTTGCTCTGCTAATTCTTGTATTTGAAGCTCTAGCGAAGGAAGTGAGCTTGTCTTTTTTGACATTGTTTTTATATTTGCTTTTTGTATTAGTTTTGATTCCAGCTTTTTTGGTTGTTGGAGAGGCGGGAAATCTAGTTTTTGGCTTCTTCTGGAATGTATTCCCGCTCGTCTTCATCTTCCAGTCTTGATTAACTGTGGGCTTCTTCTTCGCAGTTGTTACCGATCTTTGTTTTCTTCTCTTTAACGCTCTTCTTTCGATCTTCTTCTAGCAGCATGCCAGCGTTATATTCTTCATGTAAATCTTGGAACCTTTCCATTCATTCACATAATAATGCAATCTCCACCTGCTTAAGTAAGTCATTGCATCTCTCGATTTCTTCTAGGTTTTTGGGAAAAACCGTCCGGAGGTTTTCGTTGGTATCCGTGTAATCTCATTGACGTAGTTAGAGATCGTTGTTGTACTGTACGCGGCCCACTTTACAGATAAAGGCACCTAACTTACAGCAAAAATACTTAAATAACTTATTTTCACGAGCTGTTAACTATTTGATGGTCACCTCGGTAGACTTCATTTCACATTAAGAAATACTGTGCCGTCATACTTTTTGTTTCTTCATATTATTGAAGAGTTGTAATAATCTTTGTTAACGTCAAAATACACAAGCTTCTGTGCTTTGACATTTATCAAAAGACGGTTACAATTCTTCACTATAAATAGAAGACAAATTTTAAAATGTGGCGGATGAGTATGACGTCACATCGGTTTCTTAAGTGAAACGAAGTCTACTAACGCATTAGTCTGTAGCCTTAAGTATTTATTTTTCTGTCGAGTTTACTGAAAAATATGCAATTCGTGTTTTAACATGAAAGTGTGGGAAAAAAGGTAATTGAACAATTGCAGCAAGACAAATGTGTGCGATCGAAAGTGTGAACATAACAATCGACGAACGGTGTCCCGTGTCAGATTGGTTCAAGGGTTTTTCTGACGGAGACATGAGCTTTGAAAATAAATCACGGTCAGACACTATCGTTAAACATTTGCATAGTTCTGGTTTCTTCGGTAAACGTTGTTGAACGGATTCACGTGAATTAAGCGAAAATCACTCCCAACACCGGATTCAAATCCGCAGACAATTGCTTGAAAACTTCAGTGATGATCGTTTTTGCGCCGGGTTGTGACTTCAAATAAGAAGTAAATGTTTTTTTGTCAAAGATTATAAAAAAGACAATGGGTCCATATTGAACAACTGCCCGGTGATCCGACAAGATCGCTTTGGAAAAAAAGGTTATCTTAAGCTTATGGTGGAATTTTGAAGGTTCTAGATAGCAGAGCTGTTAAAGTCAATCTGTAGAGTCAACGACTGGTTAGGATGTGTGCCGCCTTAACCCAGAAATACCCGTCATTGGTAAACAGAAGGCGAGTTATTACTCCAACAGTAAAATCCATTGTGTCCTAAGAAACTCGCAATTCATGCCGAAGAGCTTCTAATGTCTGCGAAGAGTTACCTAGGTACTTCATCTCTTCCCCATCATATCTCACACGCTCTATTGAAAACAAGTCTGGAGATCTATGTAGCTATAGCATAAGGTTAACGTTATTTTTTTTAAAAAAGTTTAAAGGCGCTCTTACTACATGGGGACGGGCATCTACTGTAGAAAAGCAAAGGCATGGGGTTTTATCACTTCCTCAACACGCTGAGCTGTCAATGTTCCTCGGATGTACCAATACAATCAATACAACCCCATGCCATAACACCTGCAGTTCGATGCACAAGTCTTTCAACAAAAAATTAGGAATCACCCCATTCTCCAGGTCTTGTTCGGACCTGCATGAGACCGTCATGCATTCCTAAACAAGCGAGATTCATCGCTAAATATCACTATGCGCCACTCAAGTCTTAGCTTACACCATTCCAAACGCTGCAGTTGATGCTGAGTAGTAACACCAGATGTGACCGATACGACATCAAGCCAAAAGTTCGGATACGACGAAAAACCGTTCGTAGTGTTACAAGATGGTCCTGGTCATCAAATCGTTCATGAGCAATTGATCTTGTAGTGGAAAATCGGTCCCTTACTGTCATTAATCGAAGTCGTCGGTCTTGCACCGCATTTGTCCGTCTTTGACCCCCAGTTCCTCTTCGGCGTCGTTCTTGGCCTTCTTTGCTCGATAACTGATAACATCGCATAACAGTGATTTGGTTTCGGTTAAGACGATTCGCAATTTCTCTAAACGAAAAACCTCCTTCCCGCACGCCAACAATTCCACCTTTATCGAATTCGCTCAGTTGACAGTAATTTCTACGTTGTCAGATTCTAGGCATAATTAGCACCTTTAAAACAACTCGTAACGCACAAATTGCGATCGAAAAGATGTTAACTAATGCTCAACAAAGTTAGAAACAACTGCAAAAAGTGGCAATTGTGACATTGTTACACAGTGACTTGATCCCAAAATTTGATCAGTTGGTAGCCCAACATTTTTAGTAAGTTTGGTTTTACAAGTTCACGGCCCTTATTGTTGTTGCATTTTCATTGTCATGCAGTATATTTCTTCCTATGGGCAAACGCCGAATATTAATAACTTTGTTTTTATTTTTATTTTCTATTTGATAACAAGAGACTGGAGGTTAATCAATGTGCCAAAACGTTGAACGACCAATATATCTTTTTCTTTAACATCGTTATCTCAAGTATTTAGAAATTTGCTTTAAATAAGTGCGCTTTTCCCGGTCTCCATGAAAGAAATGTTTACGGACTTGCAGTTTTTGCGCCAAAATGCGCCTCAGCGCATATGAAATCGGACTTGGGTTTTCCAGAATATTCCTAATAAGAAATTTTGACTGACTTTATAATACATCTTCATTATTCTTTTATTCTTCCAATAGGCTCTTCTGTTGGTTCCGGGTCGATTTTCTTTATCTTTTATCTTCGGTTTTATTTTCTCCGAGTTACTTGAGCCAGTTCTAAAGCTCGCCGAATATTCACTCGCGCAATTGCAACATTTGGCCTTCGTTAAACTATCACTTTTACGCAATTGACGTAACGATAGGGCGTTGTGCGTCTGTAATGATGTGCCCATACAGCTGCCATTTAAAACAATGGTTGGTGCGCATGGCTTCGATCGCGACTTCTTCCTCGCCGTATATTTTCGTCTTTTGGCATCTTTCATTGATTAACTTATATGACAGGGAGTTTTGTTGGGCCCTTATCTTTGGTCGGTATCGTCTCCAGTACGTCCCGCACAACCATTTCTACATCCAAAAAGTGTACCACATAATTTCCAGGTCAGTATGTTTTCTAATTAGAAACCTGAAGTACGGAGAAATTTTTGTAAATAACCTAATACCCTGTACATGATTTAGGGCTTTAGATATCACTAAGTCGTTTTCTTCTGCGACCTATTTGCTTCAGTGTACCGTTCTTGGCGTCTGAGGACAATTGGTGGTGGTTGTTTTCCTTTTTTGTTTCTTCTTAGTTATTGTTTCTTATTTTTCCGTAAGAGACAAGGAATCTTCGTACGTTCTATTTTATATTTTTTTGACTTCAATTTTTTGTATCCATCCCTCTGGATTTTGTTTATTTCGGCCATCAGTTTGTCACTGCATCATAGTATCTAGCTGCTTCTTACTCTAGATGGGCTAGCTTTTCATGTACCTCGTCTCTATTTTTTGACTGAGGAACCTCATCCTCACAAGTCATATCATACTCGTAATTTTTCGAATTATTTTGCGTTACGCCTACAGCTCACCTTTACGGTGTGAAAGGGGCCTAACGTACAGTATACTTTAATCGAACTATATTTCTTTCAAGTCGAATAGTTCGCTTAAAAGGTGGTAGGAAAATGATCGCCCTAGATATCGTAACATCATTAATTTAGAAAACTTTTCTACTGAAATATTTTGTTAAGAAGGAAAGAAAAATTCCTCCCTGCGCGTAGAACTGCTGTAGAGGCAACTGAGACTCGTCAAGAATGGAAACTAGAGACAAGTCGATGCAAGGATGGGGTTAAAAAATTAGTGAAAATATTGCACCGGTTCTAAACAAGCATGTCGGCCTGGGGAATCGAACCCAAGACCTCCCGAATAGTAGCCACTGTGTCAACTACCACATCACCTCAGCTCGGTGAAAAATATTACACAAGGATGCTACCTGTCAATTGTTTTGGTAAATTGGCAAAATCTGTGAAATGCCGAATTAGAGCTATGTACCTGTGCACCTATGAATGGCAAAATACTGTATCGAAATGTATCGTTGAAGAATTTGCGAAACTATTTTTGTATTTTTGCCTAACTTTCAAGGCAAATGAAGTATTTTAAAACACTGCTTGTGCCACACAATACAAATCATGAAAGATTAGTGAAAAATAATTATCACTGTTTCACTGTTAAAAGAAACACTTCACAACTTACACAACATCGGTGCCAACCTGAATAAAAATGTACCTAGTTTTAATTGTCTAAAATTTTTAATTAAATTTTAATTATAAAATAACTCAACTTCAACATTTTCTGTATAAATAACAATAAAAATGTTGATGTAGCATCATATAATAAACCTTGACATCTAGAGAAAATAAATTAATTTTTTATTTTTAGTTGACACGGGAAATCCTAGTAAAACAACAGAACGAATGCTTCCACCTCCAATTACAATTGTCAAAAGTACTAAAAAGACTGAAACTTGCGAGAGGCATATAGATCAATTACTGATAAGAGGAGAACAAATTGTTCTTATTACATTATTACCTTCAATTTCTAATACAGCTTAATTTATGAGACATGCATATACGTCATTTGTGATTCATGACGTCATAATCTGTGCAACCAATGACGCATACATCTGCTGCACCGAGCTTGTGACGTTATGAATCGCGAACGATGCGTATGCATGTTATCATAAATCTTCCTATACAAGAAAAGATTAAAGTCGACGTTTCGCTAAAGGAGAAGGAATTAATTCTGCTATGCAAAGTATGTTGGTATTTTAAAACTGTTAATGTATAATTAATATACTGAAAGATCAATAACTTGTAAACAAAATCTTGCATAGATATTAATTAATGTCGATGTATCACGTATCAATTTGAATAAAGTTTTTGTTCCTACTTTTAGTTTTCTTTCTTTTTTACAGGAAAAGAACTTTGAACTATGATCTGTTCAAAAAAGTGATCAAATAGAAAATGCAAATTCATTACTTTTGGCTGGGACAAGCGACGTAATACTGCGTTCGATGACTTTTATGTCAAAAATCTTTGAATGCGTTTTTTCATGTAGTTAATCAGAAATATGTGTTACCTTGAAAATTGTTTATTCCAATCCCCACCCCATTCGTCCCGTTTTACCGATCACCAAAAGCTTTTCAATTTAATAAAACTTTCCCTAGTTTATTTCAAATTTGGGAGCGGTCCGTTAAGTCGTTTTTGAGTTATCGTGGACAAAACGAATCCGGCTATTTTTTTAAAATTCGCCGTATTTGAAAATAAAACTATAAAAAGCATATCCGTCTTTTCACACAGTCTAATCAAATATATGTTAGCTTGGAAATGTTTTGCTGCATTCCGCACGTCATCCAACCCCCTTTACCGATCACCGCCAAACACTTGTCACCTTTAGAAAAGCAGTCAGTTAGGTCATTTTTGAGCTATCGTGCCATTTTTGAAAAATGGTAAATGTTAACATTATCAACCATGTATCTTACAAAAGAAACGTACATACGTAAACTGGATTTCTGTATTCGCTAATTTGGTGTTGACTCATTAAATTACTCACGGTTAATTAAAAGTCATAATTTGCATTGCTCTTTCGTCCTCTTGAGGATATCGAAAGTACAGTTTTCATCACCTTTTGTTGATACACGGTATCTCTCGGAAACAATTTGCTTCATGTGTCTGTATATCTCACGACAGGGTAACTTTTGAAGTAGATGACCGATTTGGTTCAAACTTGGTACATGGATGTAATTTTCTTTGTCATTATAAATCAAGGAGGGAGGAGGGCGTCAAATTTGGTTTTGTTAAATAACAGCTAGGCAAGTGCGGTGTGATTTGAAAGGACTTGTGGAAACGAGTTCGATGTTGCAAGTTTAGCCAATTTGAGTATAAAAATCAACACCAAAGCTGAATGAAATAACTCAAAAAGAGAAACTTATTCGTAAATGTGCCAATTTGAAAAACTAGGTCAAAGATTGAGCTGTAGGAATGATGCCAAGCTGGGGGCTCTCTTCAAGATAACGCTTGCGACGTCAATTTTGCATTTTTTTTATTGATCCTTAAGCACCCTGTTAACATGTCAGAATTGTTTCTATTAGGGGACTAATGTATTATAATGTACTTTTTGTGTTTAGTTTATGTTCATGCACAAAAAAGCCGGTAATATAGGGGACAGCAGGTGTCAGCGGTTTCGGCCATTCGCGGTAAGTATTGGAACGTATATCGGGTTTCCGAGAATTAAGGAGCACTGCGTTAACAACGACAAATATCGCTAATATTTTTTTCTCTAAATTATCTAGTTTTCAAAATATGTTTAATTAAAATTTTGAGTCAAACACTACATTTTTGCCTGGACAATTATAAAACTGCATAAAACTGCTTTGTGACGTATGATCCAGGGAAATCTAATCAGCACTTTTACAACAATTGTTATTAACAAAGAATTTAACATCTCTGTATTTTTTCAAAGCTCACTAGATACCGTCGTTTTGTGGAGGCTGTTAATCATTTTAATTAATTTTTGAAATGGGGTATTTTAAGGTACAATCGAAGTGGAGAAGACGAGCTAATTGCAGGTTTTGATAGAACGTAAATTAACATATGGAAATAAAATAATGTTTATTAATTAAAAAATTTCACCATTTTGGGTACATCTGCCCTTGCTTTTATCTACTTAATATTTGCATTTTGATTGCAATGTTTAAAATTTGAATTTTGGGAAAATACTTTTTATCTACTAAAATTAAAATATCTAATGGTGAGCATTGCACTATAGAAAACTACAAAGATAAATACATAGTGTTTATAATCTGTTCTATTTATTATTTTATCTCTGTAGTTTCCTATAGTGCAATGCTCACCATTAGATATTTTAATTTTAGTAGATAAAAAGTATTTTCCCAAAATTCAAATTTTAAACATTGCAATTAATTGCAAATATTACGTAGATAAAAGTAAGGACAAAGATGTAGCCAAAATGGTGAAATTTTGTTATTAATAAACATTATTTTATTTCTATATGTTAATTTACGTTCTATCAAAACCTGCAATTAGCTCGACTCCTCCACTTCGATTGTAGCTTAAAATACCCCAGTTCAAAAATTAATTAAAATGATTAACAGCCTCCACAAAACGACGGTATCTAGTGAGCTTTGAAAAAATACAGAGATGTTTAATAATAATATACGAGGATTGTCCCAATACTATCTGACCTTCCTTCATATTTCCCCGCTGGTGTTATTCTGCGTCATCGAAGTAGTCCCCATTTAATTGAAGAATACGTTACCAACGGCCTTTCTACTTTTGGAAGCAGTCCTCGAACTCGTTTTTTGGTATAGCCTTTAGAGCTTCGTCGTACCAGTATCGACTGGTCCTTTGTCGTCAAATCGATTTCCTTTCAGCGGGAACAGCTAAAAGTCGCAGGGAGCTACATCAGGACTGTACGGAGGCCGACGGAGCTGTACGACTTTGTTCTTTGTCGAATATTGCTACACAAGATTCGATACATGCGCTGGCGTGTTATCGTGATGCAGTTAATATTTTCCAAACACCAGTTTTCGGCATTCCAAGATCACATTCTAGTTCTCGCACAGTCAATCGGCCGTCTTCGTTAATCGCAAGTCGCACACGTTCGATATTGTCCGATGTCGTTGTCGTCGAAAGCCGCCCAGAACGTGGGCTACTATCAACAGATGTGCAGCCATCTTTAAACCGCTTATACCACTCTTTCATTTGCTTTGCTCATACACTCGCCCCCAAATGCCGTCTTCATCATTGCGATGATCTCCGTACAACTCTTTTCGAGTCTTACGCAAAATTTGATGCAAATTCGTTGCTCCGATCTTTACGTCATTTTCTACAATAGCAAAATGCGACGAACGTAAACAAACGCACGCTGCGCGTGAACTAAGCTGTTCAGACGAACGTTGCGGCATCGAAGGAGTTCGTAAAGCTTTGCCGTTGCTACTCGTACCCAGCAGAGGGCGCTACACTTGTCAGGCGCGAAGATATGAAAGAAGGTCGGATAGTTTTGGAACAGTCTTCGCATATATTTAAACACTTTGAGTATAAGTTGCAAAGTTGATAATTTAAAGCTAACGTATGTTTTATAATGAAGAGAAATATGATTAAGATTAATTAATCTACGAGGTGTGTTCAAAAAGTATCGAGCCTTTGGTCGGCATACATATATTTATTGATTTGGAGGTACGAAACTTGAATCCCCTTCAAAGTAGTCGCCTTGGTGATCCACACACTTCTCCCAGCGCTTCCACCAGTTTTGGAAACACCTGGAACGCAGTTGTTGGAATGGTGTTCAGGCGGTCCGTCGCATTCCGCATGATGTCTTCTCTTGACTCAAAGCGGGTCCCTTTCAGCGGCATTTTCAGCTTGGGAAATAGCCAAAAGTCACACAGAGCCATGTCGGGTGAGTAGGGAGCCTGAAGAACCACAGGAATGTTGTTTTTGGCTAAGAAAGCCTGAATTAAATGCGCAGAATGAGCGGGTGCGTTGTC
>JAHWXV010329261.1:0-16195 GCA_024586415.1 Phrixothrix hirtus
TTTTTTTTAAACTTAATATATTTCTTAGCTACCTAATTTAGTTTTATATTAACCACGGAGTTGCTCTAATGAATTTTTGAAAATCGAGTAACCGGAAGTACTTAGGAGTATTAGTTATGAATAAAATATCTCAAAAACAAATCATCATATGAAAATGAAAAACCATATTTAAGTATGCATGAGATGGCAAAAATTTAGTTAAAATCTAATCACCGCAAGTGATTCTTAATTCTTGATATTTTTAAGTTTTTTGCGATTTTCTCGAAAACGTCTTTTAACGATTTTTTTAAAACTTGCAATAGTTCTTATGTCTTTGATATGCTTTTACGTGAACGTAGCGGTTTTGCTAAAAAAATGCGATGAAGCGAGTTATCAGAGAAAATCTCTGGAGTTAGCAGGGTTTTGCGTGTCCAGTAACTTGGATGGGTGACTGTTACAATTACCGTTCCCAAAATAAACGTAAATAATATTTTAATCGTTTGTGGACATTTGCAAATTTGTATATCTATGTACGTAAGTGAAAGTCGTGTGTTCTCACTCCAGATTTTTTTATACATAGGTTAGCTATTCAAATTTCTTATTTACACAACTAGATGCTATTCTATGATTCCTAAAACTACTAATTTACTATGTATTACATGCGTTACATTCATTCTATGATAATTGATGTGGTCTGCCAAATTTTAGTTATGTTTGTGTTTACATGCGAGATTTACATCAGCGAATCAGTGTATTTCCGGGATAATTATAAGGTAAGTGATAGGCTAGTAAGGGGTTTCACATGTAAATGATTTGTTGTACGAAGTACAAAGATCAAATAGAATACGTCCGAAATGTCTTCTCAACTTGCTCTACTAGGTTGAATTATGTACACAACATTGAAATACGTCCTTTGGTTATGTTTTCGATCATAACGAGGAAACCTAATATAGCGTGTGGCTGTGTCTGCTGTTTATACACGAGGGCAAATCTCCATTACGGCTAATAAAATGTTTGTAAAGTACTAGGGCTTCTACGACCATAGTATTCAGAAAACGTCCTTAATTACAATGTACGCAGGTGATTTAAGCGAATGACGGGGAAATGTATTACATGCGTTACATTCATTCTATGATAATTGATGTGGTCTGCCAAATTTTAATTATGTTTGTGTTTACATGCGAGATTTACATCAGCGAATCAGTGTATTTCCGGGATAATTATAAGGTAAGTGATAGGCTAGTAAGAGGTTTCACATGTAAATGATTTGTTGTAGGGTACAAAGTACGAAGATCAAATAGAATACGTCCGAAATGTCTTCTCAACTTGCTCTACTCGGTTGAATTATGTACACAACAATGAAATACGTCCTTTGGTTATGTTTACAATCATAACGAGGAAACCCAATATAGCGTGTGGTTATGTCTGCTGTTTATACACGAGGGCAAATCTCCATTACGACTAATGAAATGTTTGTAAAGTACTAGGGCTTCTACGACCATAGTATTCGGAAAACGTCCTTAATTACAATGTTCGCAGGTGATTTAAGCGAATGACGGGGAAATCGTTTAAGGAATAATTAAATCGGTAGAGTTACATATAATTAAAGTAGGTACGAGACTCGATAAAACTCTGTTATGCATTTTGTTGGGCTTTATATAGGAGTTTCAATTATTTATCTATTTTACAGGTTTCGGTAATTATAAACTATCTTAAATATTATAATATACTTTTCTCGCTAGATGTATCCACCTAGTTTAAATTTAAATATTCTTCATTTATACTTATTTCTAGATTCCTAATTAATATCTATGTTCCATTGCTTCTTTACTACTAGATGGCCTTACTTGGTTCGATTTAAATATTCACCGACAGTTTATTCACTTCATCCTGGCCATTTTACTTATCCTGCATTCTATTCTTTTTAACTGTATTTATATTTCATTTCAAAAAAATATTTCCTTAATGGAATATCGGTAATTAATAGTTTTAATTGCATTGTTAATTTAACACATTTTATTATTTTAATATGGAATATTAATTCCATTATTTTTACTATTTAAATGCTTTTTAGCGTAAAACGTTTCTAGAACTTTTGATATATAATTAATTATCTGTATCGATAAATTTTGATATAAAAATAGAAATTCAATCTGGTAATTAATCAAGATTCGGATTAACGCTATTGCATATGATCATGTTTTATACCATTCATTTAGTGTTTAGCACTCAAACTTTATCGACACTTCACGTTTTAAACGGTTGCTGAACCGTAGCAAGAATGAGTAACCGGCTACCTACGTAGAGCCTCAAGCATCATTTTGGATCAAAAGTTTAAGTAAATTTATTCTGTGCATTACATGCCTAAAAATATAAAGAATTCGCCACAGCGGATAGACCTTGACGAACTCCAGTTTCTGTGATGTGTTTTGTTTATCTTGCAAATATGAATTCGCTGCAGTAATCAGAGAAGTGGGCAGCGAATGGCGGGATCTTAAATGCAGCCCCCACACAGGTAACAATGACATTTCGGTAAACATATTTATAATAGATCAAATATCAGAAAAAAGTTTAACTTTACAACACTAGGGTTAAGCATTTATTGCTAAATTGGCAAATATTAATATGGAGTAAACAATGGACAAAAAATATATTTTACGAGAGTGTTGCAATGAATTATCTTAATATCTTAATTGTTCATAAATTAAATACTAAAAATATATGGTTTTATGGTTTTATTTATACTTTGAAGGTGAAACGTGCGATAAAATTAATTAAAGACAAATTTAAAGAAAAGTACTACAAATAAAATTGACCTATGTATCTTTGTTGTACCTTTTCATTTCTATGTAACGTCACTTTTTTAATTTAGATTGTTTGGATCTAAGTGAAGTAAAATTATACTAATGAAACTTAAACTCGCAATCACTTTCTCTTCATTAAGTTACTATTGACTTTTACCCTGCTTTCTCTAAAAACGCTGTAAAAAGGGTATTTGCAATTCGATATTTGCCGAATTTAATCTAGATATGAAAACATAAAAACGATGGATGGTAACCAATGATATTTTATATTTTTTATTTAATTTGTTATTTAATCTTAACAGTGACGTACACGTAGAAACGAGTCATGTTCAAAAAATTTTATTGTTTTTATTTCGAGTTTTATTTTCAGTTCTAATAAAAATTGTAATCCATTACGCGCGCAGCGCATGATGGCTGACTTGCTAAACTTGCTAAATCCTACCACCGATTTCTTATATCTTCTGAAACGTTAGAAATCTGCAGATTCCAGGCAGGAAAAATTTTTATTTCCATTTCTGAAATTGAAAAACTTTGTTACTTGATTACTTTTATCATAATTAGATCTGACACTTTGTATCCTCTCTGACATTATAGCTTAAACCTGCTGCGTACCACACCACAATCTTGGCTTCAATGTGAGCACATCTGGCTTCAACAACAGCCGTACACAGTCTTAATTTCTGAACATCTAACGAAATTTTAAGCTGTGTTTAACTTAGCTCTAATAAGAGATCATTTCAACTGAATTATGAAGTGATTTTTATATAATGAAAATTAAACTCGCAATCTACCTAAATGTGATAGGAACTATTAAATTATAAATTTTAATGTTTTAATACATATTAAAAATTTTCTCGGTCGGGAATCGAACTCCGGTCCTCCAGGTATGTATCCTTGCGCGCCTCCCATTGCGCCACTGAGCTCACTTCAGGTTACCAGGTTGAATTTCTCCACACATCTTTAACTTAACAAAATTTAAAATTTTACAGAGAAATACGACTTGTGCCGTGAAGCGAGCTCGGTGACGCAATGGCAGGCGCCACTGAAGGACCAGAATTATAATATGTATTTATCGCATTTTTAAAATATTAAAATTTATAATTTTAATTGTTTATAGATTCTCTCCTGTTACAATTACGTGTGTTGTTTGGAAAACAATTTTAACTTCTCATTTGTATGCTTTTTGGATTACTTATCCGATCCTAGATATTCATTTACGTTTAGATAAGCTCCCTCTTTTTACTGCTGGTTTACTTTTTTCAATTATCACAAGAATGTGTAAGCGGTAAGCTCTGTTTTATTTTACAAAAATCGTTTGATGAGTCCGTGCAAAAATAATTTACCTAATCTAAGGTTTTGAAATTTGATACCAATTTTTCCCAGCAATATTTTCATTTTTAGGAACAAGTATGCGTTCGAGAGGCCAAGTTTAAAGGATAAGGAAAGTGGGGACTAATTTGGTAGCTTTGCCATCTTAATCGCAGATAAATCATGAAAAAGAACCCTTTGTCGCTAAATGTACTGATGGAACCGTTTTCGTCTTCTTTGCGCAAGTTCCGTCTATTTTATCTATTGTTTTGACTGTATAATTTCTGGTTGTAGTGATGTAGCCATATTTCATCCATTCTTACGAAAAAATCGAAAAATTCGACTGCACGTTTTTGATTAATTACCAGCAAACGCGGCACCCACCTTTCCAACGCCTTTCTCCTATCCAAATATTCATGCACGTATTCTGATGAGATGCTAACAGTTGCATAAATCTTACCTACTTTTAATCTATTTCATGGATTTTTTCAGTGATTTCTATCATTGCGACCGCGGCAAGGAGGTTGGAACGTCCATCGTTACTTTTGCCAAAACGGAAATCAATTCCTTTGAGTTTATTTAGTTTAATAACGAAATTTCAATTTCATATATTCATTTATTCGGTTACAGTAGTTGCTTTTAGTTTATAAATTTTAACTTACAGGTGGCGTCTAGGACTGATATATTCGTTACATTGAATATCCGGTATCTTGTTTTGAAGCCCGAGAAAAGCATGCTGCCTTGTTTTGTATTTAAGTAATTATTCTAAAGTTATTTGATGTAAAATCAATCGTATCAAACTAAAATGCATTCGGTTCCTTTCAATTAATTAAGATAGCGAAATTTGTGTATGATATTTGTTATAGTTTATGATGATTGATTGTAATAAATGGAAAGTGTTCGGTTAATAAAACTGGGCTATGTTCAATTTCTAGATCGATCTAATGAATATTAATTTTTGTAAATTCATTAAGATGATTGTCGTGCTTAATAAAATAATTGTGGCAGTATAAGTAAAGAACTTCGGATGATATTGTCCGTTATCTAAGAATGCGGAAGTAGAACTTGGCCTCGACCGATTATGATAATAAGACTAGCACATAAAATTTAATATTGTCTGTATATCTACCATCTATAATGGTAGTCCACATCATTTACTAGGCAAATTAATTTAAATCTAAATTAAATTTTATCTTTCCGATCTCTAAATTATTTTAGTAAATTATTAAATAGCATATTCATTATTTTTGTTTGTATAAATTTGTATTCAGTTATATTACAATTTATTTGACGCACTTCAAAATATTAATTAGCATTCCTACATATAATTTAATTTAAAAGGTATTAATTGTTCCTACGAATAATTTTTGTTTATTTAAACCTAAATTATTCGCGTTGGTAACTCTGTTTCTAAATTATAAGAAGCCGAGCTACAAGGTGCAGATTCGTCATAATATATATAAAGCCCGTATTTAGTTTTTGTAACTGTTCGCCTCTTAAATAATAATGATTTTTCTAACTTGACCGTCATCTAGCTTTCAATCATTGTTTACAATTTGATTATCGGGTCTTTGAATCATGTTAGATGTGAAAGCGTCAACGAGTGCGGCGGCGCCATCTCTCAAATTATGTATGATTTCAGCAAAAGACTCTGGTATCTATTGTATTTATCTGCCGGTTTATTTAAATTTTTTATTAACATTATTTATTATAATACTTATGCCTATTTATTTTAAAAGTTGTGTAAGGCGGGGGGAAGGCTGGGGAGTAGAGTTTTTTAGTTGTTCACCTCCGTACCCAACCCGTCCTATCCTGTGGGACTTGTTAAACTTTTCAGCTCACTCCTGTTCTTTCCCTTGTCCTTACTTCGTCTAGCCATGCCGGCCCTTAGTTCGGCTTTTTGTTATTCTGGCTTCAAACATCTGCCTCACTATGTTATCGTCTCATTCTTTTACGTGGCTGTACTGCCAGAGTTGGCTCGCTTCTATTTTTTTCTTCTAATGACCTATCTTCAAGTTTTCTCTGTACGTTGTTCCTTATTTTCTACTTTTCTTATAAATTTCATTTCTAAAGCTGTCATAGTTTTTCTCAGTATTTCTATGAGTGTCCACGTCCCCGCTTCACATATAAGTATTGGAGTCACTACTTTTTTCAGTATTTGCACCCTCATTTTTTTTGGCATGTCCTTCTCAAGAATTGCATGTTTAATGCTGTTAAGCAGTTTGACTACAACAGTTAGTCTCTTTTTATTTCCACTTCTATTCTTCCATTTTCTACTACTATTGCGACGAGATATTTGAATCCATGGTTTGTTCTAACATCGCGTTGTCAACTTTTTATTTTTACACAATTATTTGTGATGTTTATTGTTACGCTATTAAATTTCTTACTTTAAAAACACGTGTAGATTTGAGTACACACGTTTCGAGTGCGGATTTCAACTCTATATCTGATACATCCGCGATGCGAATTCAGGTAATGTGCGC
The DNA here is from genome assembly GCA_024586415.1 of Phrixothrix hirtus. Lineage (NCBI taxonomy): Eukaryota > Metazoa > Arthropoda > Insecta > Coleoptera > Phengodidae > Phrixothrix > Phrixothrix hirtus. Next base: position 6,578 of record JAHWXV010329261.1, read on the forward strand.
TCAAGTCTGTACGCACCTTAGTGAATACAAAGCAACACTACGCCTGTATAGTATTAAAAATTCTTAGGTTACTATTTTTGTAAGTGCAATTTTTGTGAGTTTTCTTGAATGTAACAACTGTACAGGTGCGGAAAATTTCCCTCCCTATCTTTAAGGTTAGATTGTGAAAAGCAGGGAAGTCGAAAAGTAATCAGGTTGCAGTTGATGGATGCAGGAGAGAGGGAAGTTCCTGTCAAGATAGGTTTAGTTGACAGGATGCCGTGGATGATGGCGCAGCGAGCGTTTGTCGTCGAAGCGTACATTTACAACAATGGTTCTGTTGTCGCCGCGCAACGTGCTTTCCGTACTCATTATCAAATTGCACCGACTTTGTTTCGGACCGGAAATCTTTTGTTTTATGGGTTTCGAACATTAGGGAAAGTGGTTCTGTTGTGAAGAAATGGGGATGTCAATATTCCAGTCGCCAAAACGTTCTGCTCAGAAATATGCAATTGTCCGAGCGTTTGTGCGACAAATATTGCATTAAGACGTTCACTTCCACCTGTACAAAATGGTTATCGTCCAAGAACTCTCTGAATGTGGTTGGGGAAAAGTCGTTTGAGAGCATGCAAGAACTTGATGGAAATGTAAGCGAACGACGCATTTTCACATTCGTGGGTGGGCGAATAAACAAAACTTCTGTTATTGGACACTGATCAGCTCTTGAAGAACTATGCGCTGACCACATTGCGGTTTGAGCAAGATGGAGCCACAACTCACAAGGCACGAAGGTTTTCCGGTCGCTTGATATCCCTGAATGGTGATATTTCGTGATAAGTACGTTCACCGGATTTAACCCCGTGCGATTTTTTCTGTAGGTGTACCTAAAACCAAAAGTTTTTAATGGTCGTCTCAGGAATATGGAAGCCTTGATACAAGCCATACACATCGAAATTCTCCGCATACTTCGACACATGTTGCAGAGAATTACTCAAAACCTCAGAGTACGCTTACAGCAGTGCATAGAAAAAGAGTGACGTCACTTGCCCGAAATTATTTTTAAAACAAGGTGAAATAAAACTTCCAATGTTGTATATTTATAAAGACAAAATTAATTTATTGTATCTCTAACCGTTTTCTATTTATTCACCTTTGAAAATAGGGAAGGAGATTTGCCGCACCTTGCAATAATATAAAAAGCTCTGTGAAATAAGGCAAAGATTAAATTAAATTTAACATTCCATTGTGCTATTGATTCAAATGCCAGACTGATGGAACGATTAACAACTGTATTGTAATGAATAACAAATGAAAATATTTGTAATATTTCTAGTTAACTGCACTAAAAAATGTTCGGCACTAGATTAAAACAATTCTACGTAATGATAAAAAAACAGATGAAACGCATGTGCATCGTTGTTTCTAGTGAACTTTCGAAGAAGTTCGCCTCATGACAAATTTTCGACAAATTTGGATTTAATAATTTTAGCACAATTCGCTTTGACGGTAAAGGCATCAGTTCCCAACTATAATCGCCACCAAAACTATACACTTACTTTTCGGAATCGCTACTTTTTGAAACAAATCATAATATTTGTGATGTTTCTTGGTTAAAGTTACCAAGCCGCGTTTAGATAGATATAAACTAGAAAAAGGAAGGTAGGAATTCAGTAATAGACTAATTTGTTCAAAATAACAAGCAGAGAATCTTCGTACAATAAGTTCGGGTTGTTTCCGATAACGATCGAGTGGACTTAATTGATCTCTATTGATTTTGTTTCTAATCTGTTATGAGAAATTGCTGTCCCTTTTTTGCTTTCTCTTGCGCTGTATGAGATATAGGTAAAAGAGAGGTACAATTCGTCCAAAATTTTAGTAGAAATATACGTTTTCGGGACCCCTGAATCCGAAAATCATGTTTTTAGAAAATGGTCTCGAGTGTGCGCGCGTGTACGTACGCGCGAGTACGTGTTCGCATGTGCATGCGTACGTGCGTGTGCAAGTCCATGTGCGCATACGCGCACGTGTTTGTATGTGTGTGCGTGCGTTCATGCGGACAGGCGTGTGCGCGTACGCTATCTCGAAAACGAAAAGTCATAAAAAACAAAATTTTATATTTACATTTGTAGTTATTCAGACATGTAACCGCAAGAACTTGACTAAAATCGGGCAACCGTAAATGCCACTTTACTCTTGTCATTTATATATTTTCGCGATTTTCTGGAAATCGGCTCTAATGATTTTTTTAACTTACTATATTTCTTAGTCATAGTTATAATCTAAGCGGGTTCTCAAACAAATTTTCGTAAATCGAGTAACGGCAAGTACTTCACCGTTAAGGCTGAATAAAATAACTATGGAACTAAAATCCCTAGCTAAATGAAAATTTATATTTAAGGTCGTAGCTACCCTTGTATGCAAAATCGAGAATTTGTTTAAAATCGAAGCGCTGAAAGTTATATCCCGAATCTTTAGTTTTTCTCAAGTGGATTCTTTAATAAATTTCTGAAAATCGAGTAACCAGAAGTACTTGAAGTATTAATTGTGAACAATATATCGCAAAAACTAAACATCGTAGTAAAATGAAATTTTATATTTGTTTAGTACTTTCCTGACATGCACTAATAGGAATTTCGCTAAAATCAAATGTCCGGAAGTAGTACTTTATTCTTTCGATTTTTAGATTTCGTCTAATGATTGTTTTAAAACTTGCCACGTTTCTTACGGCTACGATGTTATTTTACACAAACTAATCGATTTCTTTGAGAAAATTCGTTGAAGGTAGTTATCGCGGAAAATCTCCGGAGTTAAACATCGTTTTACGTCACCAGTAATTTGGAAGGGGACCGTGTCAATTATCGTCCCTAAAATAAACGTAAATAATATTTTAATCATTTGTGGATATTATTTGCATATCTGTAATTCGTAAGAGAAAGTCGTGTATTGCCTTACAGATTTTTCTCGATATTTTTCTTCTAACCTTTTTAGCACCGCGACATTTTGAAAAAACTGGCACCACAGTATTCCTTAAGGGAGACGAAAATAGTTAACTGTTGCATTTGCATATATGCATCAATAAGCTTCAAATTTAATTATTAAACAAAATAATAAGTTTGCCTCGATTCAATACTTGTTTTACCAAGATGCATAATGAGCTGATTTTATACTCTCCTAATGCTGTAAATTTTATCTAGATACCTTATTTGACACCATTTTAATTAATTCGCACCAACATGCCTTAAATTTAGAGAACAGATAGCAAGCAAATTAAATCATAGACACTAGTAACGTGCATAAAAATGTAAATAATTATTTTAGTTTACCGAAGTTAGATAAAAATTAAGAACTTAAAAATATTGGCAATATTACTAAATCCTGGAAAAATGCATTTAAAAGAAAGACAATAAAATGAGGAATTTTAATTAAACAAATTTTAGGACATCGCCTTTTCGTGGCCTGCGCCCTGCCTTAAATTTAACTTTTGAGCGTGTTAGCAGACATGAAGAATAAAAATAAATAGTGTTCACAGTGATAACCGGTAGAGTGCTTAATAAGAAGACCCGATACAAATTGTGTCGCAAACAAATCCGATTGGACCAAGTCTTGTAGCAATCAAGCCCTTTCTATTTGATGATTATGTAAAGGCAAGTCAACTTAAGCGAGTAAACAAACCATATACATAATCGTCTTGGCGGTGAGTTATTATCCGTTAACTGTAGACGCAACAAAGACCAATTAAGAAACCAATTATACTTGAGGGTGCATACGTGTGATTACTTCACGTTAAACTAAAAGATGTTTATTTTAGTTTCATCTGCTTGTTCAAACATTTGAATTTTAATTTACGTAATTCAATGAAGATTATTGATAACAACAATCTCTGTTAACACATTTTATAAGTTTAAAACTTAGGTTGACATATTTAAAAGTTCATTCATAAAATTTAATAGATTATTAAATACTAATTTAACCTAAGAAATTTTATAAGCTGCGTTGTGGTAATTGCAGGATCACGTCATTTTAAATTTAATGATTTCATGTTTTCGTTTAATAGTTATTATTGAATTGTTAATAAATTATTATGTTTAATTGTCTTATTTGTTCGCAACAAAGAGTAACCTTTTAACAAATGGAAGGGTATGCAGATTAATTGTTGACTGAGATCCACGGAAGAGGATCAAAATTAGATGTACGATTATTATCAAAATAAAAACAAATAAATCGCGTCCATGCGGAAAAATAAAATTACCCCTAAAAATTAATCAATTGATAGCGGCGTCGATGGCGATAGAATGTCTCTTAAGGTTAAAAACATTTTAATTAAATAAATTAATTGGACAAGTTGTGTGCAAAAATTTATTTATCTTCAATATTCAGGTAAATAAATTTGCAAAGCAAAGCACAATTATAGATAAAACATGTTTTATAGTGCTAATTTTATTTACAATTGTGGTGTACAAAAGTCGGATATCCTAGACTTTGTTGTTTTAATAAATAGCAATCATTAATTAGAGATAAATTTATTTGTTGTTGTAATTAATGGCATAACGGAAACAAAGCTTTAATCTAATTCCGAATATTTCAAAATAAACAAATAAATTATTTAAAAATTACTTTGTGATAAAAATAATCATTATATCTACCGCCCCTCAGAAAGTGCACTGGCACAATCAATATTAATGCTTGTGTATGTATGTATGTATACATATAATTCAGTATAGTACATCAGTTTAATGACAATCAAACACGGAAGAGAAAAAGTATTACAGTAAATTATGAGAAATTATAGTCTTTATTTATCCAAACACAAGTTGACTGTGTACCTATGACAAGATTTGAATTTCATAACAAGGTTATGTCAATGTGTATATTATTTAAAATATAAATTTGTTGATTTTAAAAATGTTATACATTATATTTAAATTGTAAAAGAAAACTAACATAGATATATGTATGACATTGATATTAGCAAAATACTTTCTTGCTTGGTTCCTAACTTTCACTGTGATGGTTTCAATCGTTGGTGTTTGTACAAAAACTGAAACCTAATAGTCATTGAAATTTTGCAGTTAGACAAAATGTCGGCGTAGCTATGTGAAGCGATAAATCAATCTATCAGATATGTCTTAAAAGTTAATCGTTTTTCTAAATTTTGCGTACATGTGTATAGGCCTAAATCACCAAATCGCGATTTTGCTGGAATTAATGCTCAAAAATATGTCCTTTCAGATCTACGAGAGATTCCAATTTGCAACAGTATCAAAATTAAATTTAAATAATCACCTAATTAGTGGCAACAATGTTAATCGCTTTATTAGTCAAGTTACAAATTAAAGTGACATTCTTACAAATCAGTTAAAATTCTTGAAAACAAAAAATAGTTGGTTCGAACTAAAACAAGCAGGTTAAAATAATAAATTTGTCCGAGGTGATAAAATTTCAAAAACTGGTTAGATACTTACTTAAAATTTTAACTTTGGCTCACAACATATATGTATGTGCAACAAGGGATAAAATAACAAAACAATAAACTTACTTGATCATTTCACAGAGGGCTCTCACTGCTTTGAATCCAAACACCCATTTCGTTTTGCCATTTTATCTGCAATTAAATATATACATTAAATTTCTAAAAACACGTGTTTCGGTAAATTACAATTGAGTCGCATTTCAGCTTACAATAAGCAAAATTGAATTTCTGTCAACCAAAGCGTAGGATAGTGCCTCAAGAATTCAGAAGTTTCACAATTTCAATTATATAATAATAAACCGAAAAATGTATGTCTTCAAATTTAAATTTTACCATCACTGATTAACCCATTTGTATGAAACAGTTTTAGCTGATACATCGATAAGTTGAAACCTCATTTTCTCGAATTTAAACGAACATTCCCGACAAATTTATTGTTTTAATTTTATTTTTTCCCAGTAAAATTTAAATTTCCTATCTGTTTGCTGTCGAGATTTTTGTATCGGCCCAAAGTCACTAATTAAATTTTAAAACTAGAATCACTGGTATTATCAGATATTAACGCCTCGGTACAGCGACCGGTGAGTTAAGATTTCTGATAAAACCTTCGAGATTTGAGGTTTTAAAATCGGTTTTAACTTTGTTCATTATAACAAAGCTGAATATACACATAAACTAACGAGACTGAAGGAAGTGCCTCAAGGTTGTAGAAATTTCAGAACTACTTTTTTATTTTAAAATCACTACTATCACTGTCAGTGTTGAAAAATCTAATCAAGAACAGATTTTAGTCGGTCTAAAATTTCAGAGTTTCAGGATTTAGACGACCAAATGTTTTTTAAATTTTAAAATTAGTTGATCATTGAATGAGTACTTAAGTAATTATCACTGGTATCGGTAACTCAATAAAGTGAGGTAGGACTAGCTTGAGCTTGAGATTTTTTTGTATTTATAATTTGAGAATCACCGGTTTTGCTCAAATTCAATGATTAAGTACACCGAGAGAGTTAGTTTGCCAATTAGGCTGCAATCTAAAAGACCCGAATTAAGGGGCTCACGACTGTACAAGTTTCGAAACTGTTAGTATTGAAAAAATATCTATTCCAATGTTAGTGTTTTGGAATCTTTCGTTTTAATGTGGCAATCACTATATCACTGAATATCTGTAATTCAGTGAATTGAAAAAGTTATGCTAGACCTTATCGCCAGTATCGGTAACTTAATAAAGTGAAGTTGGTTATCTAAGATATACGTACGAACTAGCTACGTTGCAATATGAAACGTCAAAAGGTTTTTGTTTTTCTAATTTGAAAATCGCTGGAATCACAGAAAATCGGCTACTTTCTCAAAGGTTTTTGAAGTGTTGTTTTACTTTTAGAATTACATTAGTGTTGAAAAATATATCTCTGCTAATCAATATTAGATTTCATTCGGTCTACAATTTCAGAGCCTTAGGATTCCAACTCAATTCTCTTTTTTAAATTTTAAAATTACGGCATCACTGAATGAGTATTTAATTGAGAAAGTTGTCTATACTAAAAATTGTTCACTGATATCCGTAACTAAGATGTAGGTACATAAAAAAGCTGATTTGCAACTTAAGCCCAAAGGTTTGAGGAGTAATCCCTTTTTTAATTTGAGAATCACAGATATCGCTAAAAATTGGCGATTCTTACACTAAGAGTGCTAATTTTCTGGTAATTACGACAGTTCAGCTGCAATCGGCAAGACTGCAATAATGGCATCAAAATTGTAGAGAATTCTGAAGTGCTATTTTACTATTAGAATCATTAGTAGCACCGCATATTATTACTAAAAAATTTTTAAATCACTACATCACTGAATATGAGTACTTCAGTAAATTGGGAAGGTCTATTAAGCTAAGTAACTTAGCAATGCGAGGTAGGTGTTCAAAGTCTAGTTTCGGGGTTCTTTGATTTCTTAATTAGCGAATCGCCCGTATTGCTGCAAATCGACAATTCAGTACATTATGCTAGTTAGCATGCAATATATTGTATTTTTGGAATCACTAGTATTTCGAAACGTACATATATGATATGATCATATCTTATTTGGCCTGCAACTTCAGAGCTTCAGGATTCTAACTAAATTCCCCTTTTTAACTTTTAAAATTTCTAGATCACTGAATGCGATTATTGCAGTAAAAGGAGAAAGTTGTCTATACTTGAACTGATTTCGGTAGCTTAGATATATGAATAGACTAACTGGACTATAATCTAAAGCCGATGACTTTAGGAATATCAAAGGTTTTTGTTTTCGTAACTTGAGAATTATTGGCATTGCTAAAAATTGGTGATTTACTACACTATGAATGGTTAGGTTTTTATATAACTTAAAATTGTGGAATCACTGGTTGCAATGCCATCATTAGGTACTAGCGAATTATACACCAGATTTATATTTAAGCAAAGTAGACTGCTATCTAAGGGCTTCCAAAATTTCTGCGTTGTGTTGGATATATTTTTAAATTTTGAGATCTCTAATATCGTCTCATCAGCAAACTGAGAAGGTTGCTTTTGCCAATTAAAGTATACGTTGTAACGTTTTGATTTTGTGTGACGATGACTAATGGGTTTAGGATATTAATTTATTTATTAAAATTTCGCATTTTATTAGTTAATTTACAACTAATTTTGTAATACTAAACTCTCATTTATATTCATTTGAAAATTTTATTTACAAAAGTCAATTATTTAGAACCACTGGGCTATCACTTATTAAGTTAACGATTGAAGTCGTCGGCGCAGGTCTGTTGGGTCTCTTTGCCTAGAGTTGAGGAACGATAAACATGGTCGAGAAATATTTCCCCGAAAATTTAAGAGAAATAAATTAAATAATTATATAAGATGCAAGAAATACATTATTAACTAACAATGTTATGTATTTTTATAATTTTTAAGAAAGCATGGACGATGTTTTCGTTCTGAATTATATTATTTAATTTAAATAAAAGTAAATTGCAAGTTAGAGTGATTTTCGGAGCAATTAATTCCACTAGTTGCTTTTGGCGAGTGTTCAAAATTATATTATTACTCATAAAGGCACGTTTTACTATTTAAAAAACTTCGAAGAAATTTCAAGGTTTCATGACCACGCCAAGTTATGTGTCGATTATAGAATAAATGCTTCGATAAGAGACGCTCCTGGAAATTGATGTTTTATTTATCGCTTCATAATAAATTGTATTTAACAATTAATTAAATGGCCGAAACAACACAATTATAACCATATTTGCATTAGCTTACAGCATTTAATTTCAGATTAATTTAAATTAAAATGTCATGGAAGGCTAAGAATCCTACATGTTATAAGCATTTGAAATGATCTCAAAGAAATTGTTGGAGGATTCTTTGTTGTAATCTTTGTTTGGTAAAGTACATAACTTTGTCTTATTTCTTTAATTCCAATAGTTTTAGACGAACTGTTACTTGTATTTTATGTTGCAACAAGACATTAACGCTTGAAAATTCATGAATTTGGAGGGATGTGACATTTCTAACCGTTATAAAAATAGGCGTTGTAAGGGAAATGATTTGTAGTAAGAATATTTTATTGTTATTTACAATAAAATAATGCAATATATTACTCCTCACGTATCGTATTTCAATGTTTGTCAAAGGTTTATTAAATTTGTTAATTGTTTATAAATGTTTCTTTCCTAGAATAAATATCAAATCGAACAAAGTAACGTCAGCATAAGAAGGGTAAATTCGAAAGCTACAATTTTGCTCTGAATTTGTAACTGTTACAAATTCTGGCGCCCATAATAAATATGATTGGAGGATTCGATTGTGCGTTTTAATTCCAACTGTAACGAACCCACGATAAATCTTTAAGATAGTCTCTAGCCAATTGAAGATCTTATGAGGTTTCCTATTCTGTTCTCAGTCAGTTAAACTCAAGGCCGTTACAACGTGCAGACTATCGTTTAGGTTTAGAGTTTCCTAGTGTAAAAATCTGACAGTTTCTGCTAACTAAATGTAAATGTCCGATTTTATGTGGTTTACAAACTCAGGACTTCCGGGTTCTGATTAAATTTTATATTTACCGGTGTTAGATTCACGTAATCATTTCATAAATTATCGCGAATCTAACATAGAAAAATTAAATTAATTGTATACATTTTATTTTTCTAAAAATTTGTTATA
>JAHWXV010329333.1:0-14479 GCA_024586415.1 Phrixothrix hirtus
TGCTGTCAGACTGTGGGTGTCGGTAGCTTAGTTGGTTAAAGCGTGTGTCATGTAAGCACAAGATCCTGAGTTCGAGCCTCAGCCGATGCAAAAAATTTTTTAATATGTATGAAAATACTTGTCTTAAAATTTACATTAAAATATATATATATATATAGTTCATGCGAATAAGCTAACGTTGCACGTCACCAACTATGCTGAAAATTCGGTTTTGATAAACATATCTAGTTATTGTTGATACACATTAAATTAGAACCATTCAATTCCCATCAATATCACAAAGATTTACTAGAAATAGTTAAACTGAAGTACTAACATAAATTTTGTACTAATTAGTGTGATAACCAATGTATAAATCCTAACAAAGTTATAAAGTTCCAATCCCAAATACAGGTGACTTTAAAATGCTGTGTCTACCTAATGACATCTATTTATAACGTAATGAAGTCAAATGGAACACCTTTTTTGGAAAAACAAAATACAATTTTTGGAAAACGATAGAAAATATACTCTGACACGCTATTTATCCAACTGCATGACGTAATACAAGTAAGCATATTGAAATGTATTTGTTAATTTTTCATTCTGTTATAGAAATTGTAATTAAATAATTCCCTCTCAACTGACTTCTTTCAATACAATCCAACAGTCCACTTTTATTAATTCTTAGATTTTCCTAGAAAAACTAAACATTTAATTATAAAAACTGAAATTATTTTTATTATAATATGCGAAACGCAAAGAAATATAATTTAGTGACCCAAGTAATATAAAAAAATCGAGTATGAAAGACATTCATATAATAAAAAGGTATTTGCGTTACACGAATTTCCAGTAAGTAAGGAATTTTTATCAAAAAAATAGACATAATGAGAATTGTTTGTTTCTTGAAAAACAATTATTCGGCCTCCAGTTAAATATTTTGGATAGTAAAGATCCTGAATGTGAAAAAATGCATGCCCTTCCATTTGTTGAATATCACGGTTCCCTACTTTGATAAAATTAGAAGAATAAAAATCCCAAAAGTTGTGAAATGAATTTTAAATCTCATTAATTAAACGTAAAATTAATAAAATTATAACTGTAAATAAAATTGTGACAAAAAATATGTAGCTTTCAAGTAACCTATGGAGAACGAATAAAAGTGAATATTTTATTAACGCGCATAGTTTAAATGATACGAGCTATAAATCAATTTCGATTTTCTAAGAAATATCGCTACAGAATGTGACCTATATTCTGGGAATGTTCAGGAAATAATTTTTTTGTAGAATTTTTTTAATTATGTGAACTCCTACCATTCTGAAATTGCCTACCGAGGTTTTTCAGTATATTAAAGCAATAATATAAACGTGTGTTTGTTATTTATTTCAACGGGCGACACATAAATGTTGACTGAAATCAAATTATCTAGGATTTTAAGAAGTGTTCACTAAATGACTTTATTGGTTACCCTTCGGAAGATTGAGTAGTTACTCTAAAAAAATTAATTAATTTACTTTAATTAAAACGTGAACGGGTGGGAGTTGTGGGTAACCAACGTAATATTTCGGATTTTGTTATGATCGTAGGGGGCAAAGACCCCTTTTGTAGAACAATAGTTTTACCTAAAAGGTTGAACATAAATTCGTTATTATAGGTCCTCACCAGTACCACAATTTGATTCCAATAATTAAATAAAAAAGTATCAAGTTAATACGCGTATTGTGAAAACAAGTACCATTATATGAAATACAAATTTTAATCTAACAATCTACAAACGAATGCAATGACCTTTTCAGAAAACTACCTCAGATTGCAGTCGACTAAAATGTATGCAGAGTTGAATGACTGACCGTCTGACGTAATAATCCTGGATCGTAAATTCGAAATTAAATGTTAAAATATAATACTTTCATTGTTTTAGGAATAATTTGATGTTATCTTGTTTATATTATTTTGATATTAATAATATAAGTACTGCGATTTGGTTGTTCGTTGGCCTCAAGTTTTCTATCAACCGAATTTCGATATTGCTTTCTAGCTGTAGGTTGACGCAGGGTTGTTGTATAGTTCCAGACAGCTTTGACTTTTGCTTTCACGGTGGCGCTTAGATCGGTTTTAAGACTCGTGTTTTACGCCTGATTATACTCGCGAACCGTATTCAATTTAATTACTTGCGCGTCCATAATCGTTTTATTTGACATGTAGAGGACATCACTTAGATTTATTATTTATATGCGTTAGTGAGTACTTGCTCTACTTAGCTCCCTGATTTATATGGCGAAGTAAACGCTAATATGCTCGCAGGCGGTAGCCAAGTAGCGTATGCTATCAATTTCATGAAAAATATGTTTTTTTGTGATCTAGGACTTTTTATCAATTTCTGTAGATGACTAAATTTTAGACAGAACTTACTGGATTAGTTTGAAATCGTTGTAAAACCACCAGTTTCATCCGTAGACGCTATAACTATAATACTATAATATTACTATATATTATATTATATACTATAATATTTCGTTCAATGCCTCAAGTTGGAAATAATTCATTATACAATGGCTATTTTGAGTTTTCCATATTTTATGACTCCAAAACGCTTCTTGTATAGTCCTTTTATTAGGTGCGATTCATGTGCGCACTTCAATTTTTAGTTCTCAACTATCTGTTTTTTTATTATTTGAAAAAATACCTGGTATAGGTTTAAAACATCGTTACATATTATTTTATATACAATCATTTTAGAAAAATGAAATAGGTTTCAATTTATTTAATGTTACTAAAGTTGGTTTTTATGTGATTTTGTATTAATTCACGATGATTTCAACATCGCTCCGTTTTTAATATTATGTTTTTAGAAAAATTAAATACTTTTGAATTTATTTAATTTTTTTAATGTTGGGCCTTATGTACGAGGGTTCCAACATTTCTTGAAGCATGGACAAACTTGAATAAGTAATTTATTAGAAGTCCTTTAGAATTTTTCCAAAATAATTAATAAAATATTAAATTTTGATAAATAATAATTTAAACTCACTATTTACAAAACTTGGATATCTTTATTTATAGCCTATCTACTGAATCTTGACACATTTCCGAAATAACTATAAATAGCAAAATTATTGGGTTTTTATAACCTTTAGTAAGGAGTACAATTGAAGCAAAATAAATTTTAGAGAATTTTATTATTTTATAGAAATACGACTAAATCAAATCAAATCCTCCATTTCTTTAGTTTTTACCTGTAAATGCGTAAATGCTAAAGAAAAAACCTTCAAATATAACGAGTGCACCACGGAAATGGGCGATTTCCAAAGCATGACAACAACAAATATTTTATTCAAAAAAAAAGAAAAATTATGTTAATCTACATAGAAAAGCATTTTTTTTAAATACATCTTTATCAAGATGATCTTTGTTTCTCCGTGAACATTCTTCTAACCTTGATAGAAAGTTACGCATCACATTACGAAGGAAGTTCAGCGGAATCGTACTAATTTCTTCGGGAATAGTCCACTTTATCTGTGGTCGTATTTTTTGAGTATTGGACGTAAAATTTAGCGTTCAAATACCCCCACAAGTAAAAGTAACAAGCTGATAAATCTTGCGATCTTGTATTTCAAGAAATTTTTTCATTTTTAGAGACTACGCGATCGTAAAAGAGTGCCAAAATAGTGTTTAGAGAAACTTTTACAGTTGTCCTATCTCGTTGAAACCAAAAGTTAAGAGTTTGAGGAAATTTATTCAAATGTTAATGGGAAAATGTCTCAATCATGGAAATATATCGAGCTGAATTTACTATTAAAGGGTTTTGGTCATCATATTCGAAAAAACACGGGCCAACAACTCCATATCATGAGATTGCAGACATATTGTCACCCTTAATCTACGGAGTGGTTCCTGATGCATCACTTTGGCACTCTCTACTACCATAAACTCTGGTCGTTTTCTATACAGTCTAGCAGTTCAAGATAAAAGAGTAACTGCTTTAGCAAATCTTCTTCCTTCCACTGTTACACAATTTGCATATTATATGGGTGATAGTGCAAGTCTTCATGCATAATTCTTCGATAACTTACGTTTTAAATCTGCAATGAAACTGCACGTCAACGTCAGAATGTTGTGAACTTCTAACCATAGATTCCTGACTGCTTGAATGGTTTCTGATGTTTGATCAGGATTTTTTGTCGTAAGAAGCTTATTTTATATTATCGAACCGTCTGCTAAAATTTTCTTACGTACAGATTGATTGGGTGAGCTGTTGGTACCTCTTTGTTTCGATTAATATTGAAATGATTGCGAAAAATTCTGCGTGTAATAACATACGAGTAACTTTCATTACTTTCATAAAACGTTTTTACCGCAAATGTACAACGTTCACCCACCCATTGTTGCATGGTAATAAAATTGCTACTAAGTTGGCGTTATATACTAAATAACAACTACCTCCTAACCAGTGCGAAATGAAAGGTCAAATAAATTACCTGTACCCATGGCATACCAAGCATTTTTGCCATGTATCACTCTGCTGAATTAAACGTTAATGTTTTATAGTAGTCAATTATTGCAATTTATAAAAAGATCAAGCAATGAGAACTGGAAAACATATCTTATCTTTAATGGTAAACGAAACTAATAAACTGTAGTGGCAATGAGTTGAGCACGGACAGTCGTCAAGGATAGACGTGTTCTTAACAGCCTATTCTGTCGGCGGTATGTGCACTTGTGCATATAAGTGAGTGTGTTTTATGTGCATTCCAGCGCTTCTTAGCGCTTCATGGAATTTCTGTGGTGCAGTGGGAGGTAGTTGGTAGGTTCTCGCTTGCTGCAAGGCGAATTGGGTCTATAGCTCTTATGAACTTCCAGCACTCGCTTTGGAGGTGACTGCGCGAAGAAGCTGCTAGCAGCAGTGAAGTGTTGTGACTCAGTGCCGTGTGCTTTATGCATTTTAGCACAAATTAGTGCTTTTTAGCACTAAACTAAGGAATTCTTCCCAGCGATCCAGATCTTTTCAGCACTCAGAAGTTTGAAGAAGATGTCCATGCAAACCCAGCTGAAGTGGCAAGATGAGAAGATCCAGCAGTTGGAGAACCAGGTGGAGGTCCTGTTGACCGAGAACGGGTGACTGCGAAGGCTAATGGAGGTCAACACTTGCACAGTCAGCGGCGTGAAGAATTTCGAAGCAACCGAAGACCGGATAAGTCAACAAGAAACAGACCAGGTTATCCTTCCCTCCCTCTTTGAGGTGGTGACGGCAGCGCCGTCCATCCCGGAGGAGGCAGTAGCTGACTGCAGCCAGCCCCGACCTGAGGCTATGAAAGAGGGGAGGATTTACGCTCTGTCAAACCCACAAGGGAATGAAAAGTGCCGGTCCGTCAACTTCCGCGTATCGTCTGGCGAAGTTGTGCAATAGTTTCGGCCCGATCGAAATCATTGTAGAACAGGAGCCTGAAACCTCCACCTCCCAAGTTCATCCGATAATCCGGAAACCCAAATGAATGCTTCTCCCCGCCGTAATTCGCAAGAAGGACGACTGGGTAAATCTCACCAGGGGATTCAGCGCCGAGCGAATCAACTTCGTTAAGGTTGGTATCACCGTCCATCCTGCATCTATTGACAACTTCAGGGCTATGACGCGATTCTTGGATGTGAAGAAGGTTCCCTTCCACACGTTCAAGCTCGCGGAGGAAAAGCCTCTGAAGGTGATCATCAGGGGCATCCCGGAGGCCGTTACCGTACATGAGATTGTCTCGGACCTAAGCAGCCGTATCTTTCCGGTGATCTTGGTTCACCGCATGCGTAGCGGACCGATCAGGCGTCCAATACCTCTGGTATTGGTGATTCTGACCAAGAACGCAGAGGCGCAGAAAATATTCGACATGAAGGACGTCGTGCACCTTGTTGTCAGGGTTGAATCGCCGAGATGACGTACGACCATTGGACAGTGTCACCTCTGCCAGAATTACGGACACTCTCAAGGTCTGTGCTACGCGCCTCCAAAGTGTGTGAGGTGCGCGGGTGATCACCACTCTGGGGACTGCGTTAAGCCGAGAGAGACCGCAGCGACTGGGCAAACTGCGGGAAAGGTCACATCGCGAATTTTCGCGGTTGTGAATGCTTCCCAAGGTTGGTGCAGCGGCAGACACCATGGCCGGTCCACCCTGGTATTTTCTATTCCAAGGCCGCCTCCAGAAGCTCCGACTTGCCTAGCCTCCCAACTAGAAATCCTACTGCCATTAGTTCGGCAATTCCTGCAGGACTCCTCCACTCGGTGGAAACGTCCAGCCCGGCTTCTAGCCAGAATGAGGCGGAGTCAATAAGTATGGCTGGCCTAGTGCAGCTCCTGAGCTCCATTGACATTCAAAAGGCTTCCCAGGTCGCCCGCAAGCTCACGGATGCTGTCGATAACGCCGTTGGCGATATCGGCGTCATCGTCGCCCTTATCGGTGTCGCTCCCAATATCCTTTCCCTGTTCAAATCCGGCCCGTAAATGGATAATATACCATTTCAACCTAGTTCCTGGAACGCAAACAGAGTTTTACGACAACGAGTTGAACTCCGAGACTTCGCCAAAAGGTACAGCTTCGACGTAATCCTGGTCTGCGAGACGCATCTACGTGCCGCATACACATACCGACTTTGGAACTATTTCTTCTACAGAAACGACCGACCCAACGGACGCGGACGTGGCACGGCGATCTATGTCAAATCGCGCATAGACCACCATGTTTCACCACTCCCAGAACTCCACACCACCGAGGCGACCGCAGTATCGGTAAATACTGAAGGCAGTGGTTGGATCCATATGGTGGCTGTTTATCAACCGCCAAGAGAACCAATCGAACCTCAGAACCTGGATAATCTACTAGACAGCCCGTTTCCGACTATACTAGCTGGTCACCTCAACGATAAGCATCTATCATGGAACAATCGGCGAAGCAACTGAAATGGAAGAATACTCCATATCTTTTCTGAAACTAATCAAAGTTTCATTGACGAATCACTCGAACTAATCTACATCTCAACTCTAGGCACCCGAGACGTCCTGGACATCGTTCTTATCAAAGCTGTTCCTGTCCATCACGAACTTACCACCGCCCAGGACCTTGATTTCGACCACAATCCCGCCTTACTTTTCCTAGGCAAGGAAGCCAATCCTCACGAAATGGTGTGATGCGTCTCATACTCCGCCTTCTCCTCCCACCTGCGGCAAAATTTGGGTCGTATATAGCAGATACGTACCGAGAATGAGCTGGAGCAATCGCTCGTCTGCCTCACTTTTAGCATCCAGGATTCTATCATGTTTGTGACGAACGTGAGGAGGAAGCCGAGTGAGTGAGTTCTCCCAGAGTATCTGAGGGAACTAACCAATGAAAACAACCGCGCCAGACGCCGTTGGCAGCGCTACTTTGACCCTACGGATCGAGTGCTCAAGAATCGTCTTGCAGCACAAGTGAAGTGGAGCTTAAAGGAGCACTACAACCGTACCCTGGGGGAGAAGCTCGAGTCGCTGAAAACGGAGGACAATTCCCTTTGGAGAATGGCCAAAGTTCTAATGAATCGTAGAACGCCCGTGTCGCCGCTCCACGGCAAGTCTACGATCCCACGGATAAGGTGGAAGCATTCGCAGATAGCCTAGAGCTGTTTTGTCCTCTGAACTCCCTGCACGCCGATCTTGACTTCGTTGAGTGCATCTAAAGTCAGACAGGCGTCGCATCGCCACCGGAAACGACGGCGAGGACGACGTAAACCCTACCTACATCCTTCCCGCTTCCAGGGACGAGATACGCGATTGCATAGAGCTATGCAAGCCACAGAAGGTGCCCGGTCCCGCAAACATACCAAACTCCGCCCTCAGACCCCTCCCACCCAACGGAATCGCTGCAATAGTCAACAGCGTGAACACGATGTTGAGACCTCGACGATTTCCTTCATCCTGTAAATCCTCTGATGTCATCGTCCTTCCTAAACCCGAACAAGACAAATCCTTTCCGCAGAATCACCCACCTGTCTGCCTTCTCTCTTGTCTGGGAAAGCTGGCAGAGCGAATAACTGTGAACCGCCTGAAAGATGCGACCGAAAACGCAAAGATCCTTCCCGACGAGCAATTCCATTTCAGACCGGGCCACAGCACCACGATGAAACTATCGAAGGTTTCGCCTTAGAAGATGTGACAGCAGCAGTCTTTCTGAATGTCGCCAAGGCATACGACAAGGTTTGGCACCAGCGATTGCTATACAAAATGCTGGAAGCAAATATTTCCTCGGAAGCTCGTTCAGCCAATTGCGTTCTATCTTAAGGATGGGTCGTTCAAAATCGAGCAGGAGGGACGTCGTTCGCGACCGAAGAACGTAGAGGCAGGGTTCCGCAAGGTTCCCTCCTCTCGCCGTTGCTTTACACCATCTTCTGCAGCGACCTGCGCAGACAGATGAACACGATGCTCGCGCTTTACGCCGACGACACCGCTGTCTTGTCCTGATCCAGAGATCCAAACCTAGCCCTCGGCAACCTACAAGCGCCCTCTACAAGAAATCGAAATGTTTGACATTTCGATTTCTTGGGAGGACTAGCTTCGATACCTGGGTATTGTATTTGACTCCCGGCTGACGTGGCGACACCACATCGGATATTGCACTTCGCGTTTAAAAGCCGGTGTGGTAGAATTGTACGGTTTGTTGAATCGCCGAAGTAGGCTTTCCTTGGAAAACAAGGTTAGGCTCTATAAGGTGATCATCCGTCCGACAATGGTCTACGCGACAGCCGTCTGGGGATATGCCGCTAGGTGAAACATGAGGAAGTTGCAAGTCACCCAAAAAAGGTGCTTGCACATGGCTACAGACACTCCGTGGTTTATGCGAAATTCGCAAATCCACAAAGATCTGAGCATTCCTACAGTCCTGCAGTTCATCCTTGAACATGCCGTTAATTGGTATTCTTTCTTTCAAGACAGCTCCAGCCCCCTCATCTCCGGATTAGGAGCCTACATGGAAGACGCCGAAAACCGCCCAGGGCGGCCCAAGGCGATTCTAAACCTCCGTGAGTATGAAGAGCCACAGAAAAGTGCGACTTCGTTCATTTGAAAAAGCGGGCGGAGTTATACGATAACTTTGGCTGCAAGTACTTAAATATCAGGTCGTGAATCGTTCACGATGTAGGGGTAAAGAGGTTTGATTATCTTGGTACACCGCCTGCCGAGAGGGTCATTGTTTTGTAGTGGCAATGACATTTATTACGTTTAGAAAATCCTGATGATAATATAACTTCCAACGTAGGAAATCTAAGACGTGTTTAAAGCTTAAAATTAATATCCTCGATTGCATACATTCCACTGTAGCTAAATAGTTCCACAGTGACTCACAATTTGAACGATATGAAGATGCGTCATGTTTATTGTTTATTTGTTGCGGTTCACGGTTGCATTTTAGACTATTCTAGAAATTCCCAGACAAATATTTCCTATCTTTTGGCTGTGTTCATTTTCGGAAGCTGCATGAAATTGTTTACAAAGGCATCTCTTCCCCGATGTAGAAAATTACCAAGTTTCTGATCAAAATGTCACACGAATCTAAAGTGTTGTATAGTACAATAAAAATAAGTTTAGTTAAAGTTAAAATTACCGGAAGTGACAAATTAATAGTAATAGAACAAGAAGTACCTAAATAAATAAAGTAGTTCTATGGCACAATTTAAAAGCTCGGTGTGAATCTTTCATAACGAACTATGCTAAAATTCTATATGACAATTTCAAACCATATTCATCAGATATTGGTGTTTAAAGTAAAACCTAATCAACTCTGAATAACGCTTAAACAAAGCTTTTTGCATCAACATGATTGCAATGAACAA
The DNA here is from genome assembly GCA_024586415.1 of Phrixothrix hirtus. Classification (NCBI taxonomy): domain Eukaryota; kingdom Metazoa; phylum Arthropoda; class Insecta; order Coleoptera; family Phengodidae; genus Phrixothrix; species Phrixothrix hirtus. The sequence goes on from JAHWXV010329333.1 coordinate 9,826, forward strand.
AAACAGTAACGTTTGATCAAGCCCGATACTATAAATGTTGAAAAATAACACAATTTGAAATGATCGCTTGAAAGAGATGATTTCGGTCCAAATTGTTAAACTATATTATATACAAATGCACACGCGCGCATGAACGCACGCATGTAGGCGCGCCCGCACGCACGCACGCACGTACCCACACACACACACACACACACACACACACACACACAAACACACACACATACATACCTTGTTTGGGCTCTGTGTGATCGCCAAATATACAACCAGTTCATGTTCCTCCTACCCTAGGCCACCAGCTGTGAAGAGCATCTAAAATGCCATTTTTAGTTTCAAATTTATGTAATAAATCGTAAATAGGCCTAGGTGATGGAGCATTAGAGTAAAATTGTCTCCTGCCCTCGTTCAATATGCCACTGGCACTCCTTTTGTAAGCGATTTGCACAGCAAACGTTATTTCTTTTTTCGTTAACATTTTAAGGAGGAAATTACTAATGTAAATTGTATTGACACTCAATTGTTGATCAACAATTAAAACTGACGTTGTCGATAGCTACTAAGCAACATACACAGTAAACTGTTATTAATAAGATTGCATGCTATTTACGTCATTCTGCCAAGTGTGAAGTTACTTTTGCATCACTCGGTATATATGGGTTTTGAATATAGCTGTATTGTATGCCGCAAAGGTTGCTACGTACTGGCTATTTTAAAATCGAACTAGAATTATATGTACACGGCGACGTCCTCAATTTATAAATAAATTTCAGACATAACTGTACTGGCAACGCAATTTTGAAAAGTATTTGTATGAAAAGGATAGCTATAAAAACAATGTTTGAGATATATTTAAAGATCAGTTACGTATTAGAAAAGTTATTTGATTTCTAGTATATAAATAATAGCAACTTTTGATCTGCAACGTCATCGTTTGAAGTATGACGTGTGCTTTTTTTTGATATATTGCATACATATGTGATACTGATGCTTAAAATTGCCTTCAAGTAGTTTTCTTTTGGTAAAATCATAAATGGCAGATACTTGTGCCGGAATTTTCGTTCTCTCACAAAAACGTGTAAAACATTTCATTGCAATACATAAAAATTTATTTTAACTTAGTACTTGTTTCCACTTAATAAGTCGTTAGAAAGTTTACACATGAGTATTATTAGAACGCGACATGAAAATAATTAAAGCGTAGGACTAGCTTTTTCATTTTCTAGAGAATTTATCTCTTAGGTAATTGCGTTGTTTACATTAATATTAACAATGGTTTCTAATGTAAGACTCCTGAACGATAAATTTAATTAGAGATGAAAACGCCGCTCTCTGATTAATTGTCGTCTTTACTGTAAATATATTCACTACTATATCTTATATAATTACAAACTTATTCTAATAGAAGAGATTAAAGGATCACATGAATGAAGCTAATTATGTGAACGAAACCGTATTATTGACTTATATAGTTTCAAATATATCTTCTCACACCTTGGAGTTTCCAAGACATGCGTGTATCGAAGTTGTTTAAAAGGACCATTAATTAATGATTCGGGAATGCCGATGTTGATCACAACGCTTTTCCAAAATAAAATTTTATATTTGTGCACTTTTTTGTATCCACTAATTGAACCACACCAATTTCCAATTCTTGGCAATTCTGCACTATTGTTATTTAAATATACTTAGAACAGATGACTTGTTTGTTTTTATATTATTGTGCTTTGATATACAATAGTTGAATATGGCATTAAATAAATAGTTGGAATAAATTCTTTGTTAAATTTCCTGTATGTTTTCTTTTAAAAACCAAAGTTATGATACCGTACTTAATATAATATTAAGTCATCCTGTTTGTTGTTAAACCGGTAATAAGCTTGATTTACTAACTGTATCATCAACGTAGCAGATTACTGTATTTCAAGTTTAGTTAACATTGATATGCAAAATAGCATTTTATATTTAAAAGTCGTCATTTTTTACAACATTACTTTAATACTCCATTCTGATTGCAACAATATTTTACGTCCATAAACTCAAAAGTTATTTTTGCCATTATGTGCAAAGGCGTTTTAAGGAGAACCACAAAATCTTGGATGCTACAAGTTTAACAGGCCCCCAAACGATAATATGCAGATGATCCAAGTTCTGTATATGGTCATAGAAAGTTTGAAAGTTGTTAGACTATTTGCAATATTTGCATAATCATATGAGTTAGAGAATACTTTGCATATATCATATAAAAGCCTTTATTACAGGAAATTTGCAGCTTTTACAGTCACATTATTGCAACCAGGACCGTCAGCTTTCTAATAATAACCTTAAAACACACATCACTTCCCTTCTTGATGTTGTGATCCTATCTGTTTGATTAAGTGTCAGTTTTCCAAATTGGAATTTTGATTATGCAGTTCAAGTAACTCAGTCGCAACTCAAATGCTCACGTTTTATATTTTTAAACTAAATTAAACTTTAGTTTTTTATATGTACAAGCATCGCTATGATACCATTGGATATAATTTTATTATAAGGTTAAACAAAATGCAATCGCCCAATAAAACAAAGGCAATAAAACTGCCATAAATTTCCGCTTTCAGTTTTTTAGTTTACATTTTAAAAAACTGACCTTGATCTATTTGTTCATAATATCAGGTGTACCCATCTATTTTCAAAGAATTGAAAACCAGGTATATTTTGGTACAGCATCTTTTCTAAGTAGCACCGCATGACTGACACTGAACCTTATACATCCTGTTGATTTATATATTAAGCCATACGTTTTCAAATGTAAATTTTTGCTTAAACTTGGATTAAGGCGTAGGAAGTTGTATTATAGCATTCATTTACAAATATTTCCATATTTATCTACAATTAGTTAAGAATATCCATTAAATCAGCTTTCGTGAAAAGTTTAACGAATTTAGAGATTTATTTGATCAGCTCACGCAAATAAAATACTTGCATTAGTAATTAATAAAAGTTTAAAATTAATATCCCGTTTAAAATTTAAATTCCACACAATATTTGCAAGCTATTAATTAAATCCGCTTGAATCAGAAGGTCGTATTTACTACAAAATGCAAGTTTTCAGGCCTAAAAAAATATTTTTTGCTTTCGAAATAAATATATTGAAATGAAATTTTAATAAAATATTTAATTCGTCCGAATGTGAACTTTGTTTATAAATTTTTAATATTTATTAGGAATATATCTCATTTGGGATACAGCGCAAAAGAAGTATATTGGTAAAAGCGCTCGGATGTAAATCTTGGATATACTTCAAATATTTATTGAAGGGGTATAATGTAGTGTAATAAAAAATTAACATTTTATATACAAAGAATTATAAAAAGACAATAAAGGTAAGATAAAGACGGTCATAATTTTTAACAATCCTTTAAAGTGGTTGCCTTTTCCTTGTATAAATTGTTACCATCATGGCTTCCTCTGCATCTCACTACATATAACAAAAAATGGACGTATTTAATTCAGAGAATTGTTTAGCTAACACAATTTTTGCTACATCCTTAGCTAATAAAAAAACTGTAAAATAGTGTAGTTTAGTTAATCATGTATCTCGTGTGTTTGAGGTGCGTAATTCCAGGCCACAAAAATAATTAAAATATTTTTCCTTAACATTCATAACCATGTAAATTATAATGTAAAGTTGTTATTTCGAGCACAGAATAGACAGAATAGTCACTACGGCGGGGTTTAGAGTTCTGGATTTTATACATATATCCAGTCATCGATTTTGATACGGATAGATCACGTGGTAGTAAAGTAAGGTTAAAATCATTAAATCGAAATTGTTAGAAATTCAGAGCATTGTTTATGTAAATTAGTTATTTGGCAAAGGTTTCAGAATGTAGAAAATTACTTTTGTGAAAATTAATTGCTTTTTGAGTTGTTTAAAAATTACAATGAGAACAGTTGAAAGGTTTTTCACCGGGATGATGTATAATCAAAATGATAAACTTAGCAAGGGATTTTCTCCAGTACGAGACGCAAATGCATTTTCAAAAGTTTATACTGTTACAATATTTGTGTTGGATGTTTTTCTCTGTAATGAATGCTTGCTTTTGTAAATATTTCCTTATATTATGATCACACGAATATTTTAACGGTTTTTTTCATATTTAAAATACTTTTAGTCTTTTTGTTATATTTATTCCTACAATAAGATTAAGGTTTAAACTAAAAATAATTTATTTGTTTAAACTGTTTACTTATTATAAATAATCGTAATTCACGTTAATTTGATATTAAATTTGTTAGAATATAATGGTACATGTTCATATTTCACGCCATACTATCCTTTTCAAAATGGTGAGTAGTTTTGAGGTCGTTAAACGGTGTCTATAAAACATCAAAGGATCCGACAACTATGTCCATTCTGTCTATTATGTATTTCTAGTATTGAATCCACTGTGTAAGTACTAAATTATTCTCACACAACTGTTCTTATTACACACTTTTCTAAAGGTTTGCCTTAGAATGTGATGGCAAGGCAGGGAAATGTAAAATAGTCTTTCTTTTATGTGCTACTTACGCGGGTTGCCTTTTATGTTGTTACAAATGACCACTAGATGTCGCTAGTGTAATAAGTTATTGCCATATTCGTAAAATTTGGCATTTTGTATTGTAAAATCCG
>JAHWXV010329360.1:0-11232 GCA_024586415.1 Phrixothrix hirtus
GTGCTAACTTCACAGACATTGCGGAACGCATGCTATTAAATAAGATTAATGGAGAACGAAAACTGTTGAAAAGTCTCGTGATTGAGAAACTTCAGAAAATGACCAAGGATGAATAACATTGTTTAATAAAACTAGAAAAAGGCAGAAGGCAGTTTGTAGCGATTATCACAAATCTTAGTTAAAAAAATTTCTAAAAACACAAGGAAAACCAGCGGATCTACGTTTAAAATTAATTTTCCGTCCTATAATCATCGTCAATTATAAGTTAACCACAATGGCCTAAGTACTCTTTTTAATAAAAAGAGTAAGATATATAAAGCAAAATTGAAAATTCAGAATTTACGTTACAGTATAAACGGTCTCGTTGATGTAGTGGTTAGTGCATTCATCGCTCGATTCAAAGGATGCGGGTTCAAGCCCGGTCGAGGAAAAAATTTTAAAACATATCCTCTTAGACACGAAAATGAAATCGTAGTGCACGTCTCAATGCGACGTTTGACACGTTAAAAAAGCTCAAAAAGACTAGAAGCCAAGAATCATCGGCCACAAAACAAACTATATTAGTGAACACATCTTTTACGGTTATTGTTAGCGTTGCCTACGTATTAATGAGGAATGTGTTTTACATTTTACTAGATGAGGTGAATACAGCTATGCATAAAAAACTAAGGATTCAGAGACTTACTTGGAAAACTAAAGTTTCATCGAAGTATGGGTTGCACGTCTTTTTCTTTTGCTTCGACTGCAAATACCTTCTTTCATCCGGCATCAAATGTAACCTGAAACATGAAATTTTAGAATGACTTCAAAATTTGTATAAAACAAAATACAGTCAAGCATTTATTTACCATTAATTTGTTTACAATTCAGTTATGGAATAAAGTTAAAACTCTCTACGGCTGCCATTAAGATAAGATGGCGGCGACTTCCATTAAAATATTTCAAGGCTAAATTCATGTGATAGCAGTAAAAGTCAAAGTGTTTCTACAAATAGCTCAGAGAGCGCTTCACTGATGATGGGTACGAATAGAACCGAAACTTTGGACTGAGACTCTCCCGGCGATTTGTAAAAATACTTCGAATTAGGATCGAGTTAACTCCAGGACTTGCACTTGAAAGGTTCCTAATTCGATTCAGGTTCTGAGTGGTTCCCTGAATTCTCAGAAACGTGTTTCTGAGGCAAATACCTGTATAAAGATCGTTAGTTGTCGACAGCCAAACAGAATAGGCGAATGTGTCGAACACACTCAGATTACGTAAATTTCGAGTTGTTGGGTTCTTTGAGGTTGCGATCAACCTTGCGTTTTTAGATCGTAGCATTATCGCTGCTACTTTCGTTGGCACCATATAAGGTCAACTTTCTTTACTCTGATAAATGCTTTTGGTTCCTAATCCAGCTAGGGGGATGTAATTGTCAACGCTACGACTAGTACGACAGAGGTCTTGGGTTCGATTTCCGGGGCCGCCTGATTTCACAGAGACAACTTTCTTAGGAACATGCTGAAACAGTATTTCGGCTTATTTGATTGTATAAATATCGTTAGCGGTGGATAGTCAATAGGAATATGCGTGTCGATCACGCGTTTCTTTTCTTTGATTTTGTTATCGCTGGTGCTTTTCTACGCTACTTTGGTTTGTAATAAATCGTTCAAATCGCAAATTTAATTCTGCCAATTATTTTGTAAGAGTTTCTATTTGGTATTCGGTGGCGCCCTTTTTTGTTTTGATAAGTGCCAAGGGAGGAGGGGGGTCCTGATTTCGAACTCCGTAGTTGTTTGCTCTGATTCAATTAATTATAACGCAAGTTTGTCAACATTATTATGATTCAAATTAAATACAAAACTAAATATGCAAATTAAAAATAACTAAACTTTTATAAACAAGTCAAGTCATATAAAAGTGGATTGCCTCAAGTGGCGCAAACAGTTTGCATTTAATTTCATTCATCACATTTCCATTTTTAAAATTCATTATGTTGTAAGGGTTTTGTTTATTTAAACTAAATAATTTTCCGTATTTATTTATATTTTTTACGACTAAATTATGCCTTCTGTATTTGCAATTTTAAATGTTAAAATTAACTGTGGTAAATTTGTTGACAACTTCAAGTGCAAATCATTAATGTAGAAACTAAACCCTCTTTTTAACATATGCTGTATCATAAATTCTTAATAAATCTTTTTCGTTAAAACCAGTTGATCATGTGATTTCACAAAGAAAACTTGTAAGTTTAGTAAGCCGCATATTTTAAGGCAACTGTAACTTCAGGACTCTTAATTTATTTAGAGCGCCTAAGAATTTGCGAAAGTAACACATAAATATTTTATATAAAGTATCTTTTCGTCAAACTCCGAATTTCGTACGTTGAAGAATTTGGGTCCTTTATGATAAACTTTCAAAAACGTATAAACCATTATCTAATTTGGGTGAGATTTATCTATCAGCCTTGAGCTAATTAACCTGAAGTGAACTGAAGTAAAGGGTACCATAAGCTATTTTATTTCCTTCCCTAAATCACGTTTACCGCCTCGCACATTCGAATGCGTACTTAAAATTCTAACTATTGTCACGGGCGCGTTAGGCGTTACGCCCACCAACGGCACTGATGCCCGCTAGCTCTTCGAAGTAGGATGGGTTCCCGATAAAGTATACCAGGTACCGTCCGCGCGCTAAAGGAAGTCGGGATATAGGAAAAGAAAGGGCGCATTTGCTCCAGATTGCCGCTCAAGGTGTGGAACTATCATTGGAACAGATACAAACAGTTCCTTGGCCTTTTATGATTTTGTCCCGAGGTTATCTTTCGTTGAGGCCCCAAATATTAATATTAATTTTGGTCGTGATCTAAAGGGGGAACCTTGATTAATATATCCTCTGAAATGCAATGTGTTATCAATTAACTTATTCTACTGTCACAATAAAAGGTTAGTTGAATGACATGACATATCTATTGATAAACAAATGGCTTATTTAGCGTACACACAATACAATAGTTTACAAAAACAAGTTACAGATAACTTCTCCGTCTAGAATTTGGCCTTATTCAAGAGGTACGGGAAGGACTACTCAAACTATTAAATAATAAAACTGGAGTTAATGTATGTACTGAGATACAGTCAACGCAAGTATGCGTCCACGATCTAAACAGAAGGTATGTAGTAATGAGCTCCCTTCGCACGGGAAGGTTTAAGCTAGCCTCTACAAGGGGCTGGCAGCCGGAACGTGGCTTAAATTGACTTTTAGCCGATACGCGTTAACACTTCGCTTACGCCTTTCACAGGCCGACAATAAAGAAGCCATAGAACAATAAAAAAAGGGGTACCTTAGTTTGTTTCGCCAAATTACTGGGGTAAGATTTCCAAACGCCAAAATCGTCCGTCGTGATTGATTTATTGGTTCCTGCGTCCGTAGAAGAACATAATACGTTCAAAAAGCAGCTACCGGGGTGGCACAAACAGGTCAATCCCCAGAGATTCGTTATTCCATCTGTTAGGTCTGGTCTACCGCCACATTAAATTATGCGGAGTCCTGAAACTCACACTCGAACGCTTCAAATAAAGAGCCAACACACACACACGACCGATTTTCACACCAACTACGCGACGAATCCGTATCAACTATAAATGTCGCTGAACTCTATCAGACGTGAAAATTTCATTTCTCTGTCACCTTTACTGCAATTATTAAATTTCTGATCGACACAGACGTGGAAAACGCGTCTATCGTGTTTTATATCCGACCGTTAACCACACCTTATTTATTTTTTCCTTCTCGTTGCCCTTGCTAACCACGCTGTTTTGAAAAAAATTTATGGCGGCAAATTTAAAAGAAAAGATTTTGTTCTTTAGGGCCAGAATTCCAACAAAATCTGACATTAGTTAAAGCTAATTGTAAATAGAGGCGCTTGGTTACTTTTTATGCAGAAATTGTTAGTACTATATACGTATTAGATAAGCTTAAGTATTTTTGCAAATGCAACCTGATCGCGTTGCATATTACGTTATCTTGTGCGAAAATTCTTAATAGCTCTTATAACCCTTAGTGAATGATATCGTTAAATATTGAACTTTTTGTGTCGTTTGTGTCGTTTTGCATATCTTTGTATCTTTTGTCATTTTGTCAAAATATTTCTAGATCACTGCGTAGTGTGCAGATCATACATTTGATATATAAATTTATATGTGCTGTCATTCCCTCCTAAACTCAAAATCTTCCTTTTTATAATTATTTAATTGTTAGAACGATGTAATTTGTACGTTCATGACACATATGTATCACGTTAATAGTTTGTTTCGTTGATTTACTTCCGAGGAGTCGGGGTATATTTATTATTAGATTACATAGATACATGAGACAACGTAGAAGTTTCCTCTACAATTTAAATTACCGACTTATGACAATTACTTTTATTTATAAGTCTTAAAAGCAAATTTAATGTAGTATTCAGCGCTGTGTAACCATCTGTAATACTGACCCGAGTATAGGTGGCGCTCAAATTATACCTGTTGTGATTTATCTACAGTATGTTCCATTGCTCATACCCGACTTCACTAGCTAACTAAGCGACTTCCGTTGCTCCTTATTTAGTGTTATACATGTCTTAAATTCATTGTAACACACGACACGATATCATTAGCATTTCTTCTTTCTTCCATCACTGTTGAAATCGCACATTTTATTCTTACTAGTTATTTTTTAGAAGATTTTAATTTGGTATTGTTCCATCTTTCTTTGTTATGAGAATAACCTATGCTTCTACAACTAGCATTCACAGATTCGAGCTTCGGGACTGCCTGCTCTTGTTCAGATTTCAATTCAATTTGAAGAAACTCCAAGGTAACAGTCGAGGAAGTATTTTCTTACATTATATTTGTCCCTACCTGTTCATATTTGTCGTTCTTGGCTAGAGGAGTTACAGTTAACCCTACACCAACTCGTCCTTGTACGGGTTACTTGAAATAACCTCGATGTTCCTTCTACCTGGAATGCTAGCAAGATTTCTCTGAATGTAAATTTATGCAGAACGATGTCTTGCTTTTTTTTTTCTATCAGACTGTCGTAATTTCTTTAGCTTGTCATTCTTCCGTATACCCATTCTTGATATTATGAGATTCTTTTGAAAGGTTTTCGTAAGCCTTCGTTTTGGCGCTTTTGACAGAGGTTTTGTTTTTAAAGCTTGTTCAAGACATCTCCATCTCAAATAGGAACACGATGAGTATTCAGAAGTCGGTCGCCTTCCTTTAATTTTTGAATTCTTATAATTAAAATAATTTCGGAATTTCATTTCTTGCTCGAATTGTCGTTTTTTCAGAACTCGCACAGTGCGACTTTTTCCGTTCTTTATAAGTCTTCAAATTTAGTTTGCTGATTTTAAGCGGAATCCCATTCAGTTATTCTGCTGCCATGGCTTCGCTAGGATGATCCGCTGCACTGCCTTTTTTTCCGTTGGTCATTTTGGATTAATTCTTTGCACATTTAGTCATCCTCCCTCCTTCACCGCTGCAACGTGTATCCGGGAAACTTTTTTACATCGGGTTAATTTGTCACAAATTAAAAGTTCGTTATTTTACGACATTAATGCATATTTTATTGTCCTTAGATATGATAATTGCAATTTGGCCTTACTTGAAAAGAACTTGGTGCTTTGTTAAAGCAATTTATTGTTAAACAACGATAGTTTCGTTTAATTTATTTAATATGCTTATTGTCCCGATAGAGGTGTGTAGCGCCCTCGTCGAAAAGAAATCGGAGCCCAAAGTAAGTTTCATCATGCGCTCCCACTCCCATACTTTTCCACATTACTTGTAATATAGCACTTTTTAAAAATCAACTTCTTATGAGGAGGCTTTATGATCGAAACTTGTGAAACCGAAGTGGTACGGTGATAAAGCTTCATAATGCCAGCAGACGTTCTTTTTATCTTTATATTTATTTAGTGGAAAACTACTTCAATCTTTGTCAGAACGATTTATAGACGACCATTAAAGAGTTTCCAATAGAAATAATTTATAGCTAATATAACATTTTACGACCCATAAATGGGGAATAGCTCGGTTAATCAAAAATCTTACCGAACAAATGGATCGCAACTGTTCACAGTGCCCAAAGTCCTGGAAGGAAGATTTTTAGCCTTTAATAGAGACACTAAAAGTTTTTCGGTTGACGGTTCGTATCGCAATGAAAACCAAAGTCTTCCAATGTGGCCTTCAGGCCATTGAATTTCATCGAGATCGAGGGTGCTCTTATATAGCGACGGCTCAATTACCCCCAGACCGTAGCAACCTGTAAATTAATTGTGAAATAAGTTAAATCCACGAATAATGTAAAGTAACTTACTAAAAGAATGAGAACGTTGGTTGTGATTGGTGGGCAGTAGTAGGGTTTCAGTATCGTAGTCTGAGTCATAATCTACATCCTTATCATTGAGATCTCCGAGTGAAGTACTCCTTAGGGGTGGGAGGCTAAAGTGGATCTCTTTCGTTCTAAAATGAGGGCTTAAAACTAGGCCTTAAATGTTAGGGTATACTTACAAAAACTGCGGGGTTGACGAACCCTGATGTGATGGATAAACTAAGATGCTTGATGCTTGTTCTTCGTCGTTAGCTTTATTTCTTCGTTTACGTGTTAAAATAAATGCTATAATTAATAGAATGGTAATAGCACCCGTAGTTACTGCGATAATTGGATACAGAATCTCTGAAAATAGAAAAAAAGTTAAAGAATAAATGATTTGTGACACCGTCAGTTCTACTTCGATATCAATACATTGACATTACCCCAGAGGCGCGCGATAGGGAAATGTAAATTTTTTTAGAAATCTGTCTTCAAAACCGTATCTGACTTATCAACAGCCTCAATGTCCCTAGAAAAGAAACAGATCTCTCAATCCCGTAGAGAAATTCGATTTATTTCCCTAAAGATGTGGTTGTATTTTTAAAAAACGTTGTATAAGAATGTAGATAATTTATACAAAAAGATTATATTAAGAATTTTAGTATTAAGAAGGGCGCGCAGGCGAATTTAATTCAGTTCCATCGAAATACGGCAAATGGGGTTCAAAACATCAATTATTCTATTTGAAAAGTTTGATATAAACTTGTTTTGGCCATTAATTTAATTTCCTGATATACCCAGCCGCTTTAAGTTAGGTGTTTTACAAAACATAACATCGTCAAAGTGAAATCTTTCTATTTTATTTTATCGAAATTTGCTTACAGTTTTCAAAAGGATTAGTTTGAAAATATTTCTAAAATTAATTTAAGATAATTTCCCCATTATAAGGGGGGTGTCAACGTTTTGGTTACAATTCTGAGCTTAGTCGACAAATATACAGGATGCGGCAAAAGTTAGTTAACGCTGTCGACAAAGGCACGTGCGTCAATTTTGGCTGACATAATACCGAGCGTCACCGTACGCGATTCAGTAAAATACCCCCGCTGCCGCGCTGCATATGTTAGTATACGATTGCCGGCAAGTGGATTCATACGACAGCCGAATGTATTTCTCTCGTGACTAGATATCTGAGGTACAGTGCCCATTACAATACAATCTTTGGAGAGTTTACGACGCACTTCCCTAGTAGGCCTGTTCCTATGCGACAGATGGTGTATAATCTACACAAGAAATTCATAAAAACCGTATCAGTGTTAGACGCACTGCGTAGCGGTCGCCCTCTTACCTCAGTAACAGAGGAGAACATGACTCTTGCTGCCCGAGCTTTTCTTAAGAGTTCTAAGAAATTTACCTGCCGTGCATTTCGTGAACTTGAGATATCTGACCGTAGTTTACGTTACATGTCTGCTGCATGCCTTAATTGAGGACGGTTCTTGTCATTGGTTTCAATTTTGCGAGTGGTATCTTGAGTGCCCGAAAGACAACGCCAGCTTTATCGATACATTCTCTGGAGTGATGAAGCGCAATTCAAATTAAATGGGAGGATTAGCCATCACAATTATGTTTGCCGGTCACGTAACCATTATAGATGAGTTGAACGTTCCTGGCGTCACAGTGTGGGCTGGCATTCACTCAGGTGGTTTGGTCAGCTCGTATTTCTTTGAGGCAACCGTTAATGCGGAGAATTACCTTGAAATACTATTAGCTCTAAAGGGCGAACTTGAATATAATCTACAATTAGTACGCATTCGATATTTTCAACAAGATGACGACTCGCCACATTACGGACTGCAAGTTCGAAAATACCTGAACGAGTGGGGTGATTTGATAGGAAGAATAGGTCAAATCGAATGGCCTGCAGGTCACTAGATTTGACTCCCTGCGATTTCACATTGTGAGGAATACTAAAAAACAAAGTGTTTGTGGCACCAAGTCAATGAGAATTGAAAAAGAGTCCGACGCTCTCCGTGCGAATCTGGAATTATTTAGAACAACTTGTTTTACTGTCCAAGAGCAATCCCGCAAATGTATTGACGAAGGTGGTCGTCCGTTTAAACTGTAACTAATAAATAAAGTAAATAGTAAATAAATTTAAAAAACTCGATTTTTAATGATCTCGTTTTATTTGTACTCACATGCAAATCGGTTGACTGACTTTTGCCGCACCCTGTATTTGTTTAACAGCAATGGAAGCAAAACCTAAACTGATTTATCCTAAGAGAGCTTCTATTTAATTTAACGTGTCAATAACTTCATTTCACATTAATGTCCCGGTGAAGTTTAAAAGCACAACACATTCTTATTACCAGTCCTTAAAACAAACTCATTGAAGAGGGGACATCATTTTCATTTCTCTTCTATTCATCAAATACTATGTGTTTGTTCATAGGAAACTTGTACAATGAAGCTCCCCAAACAGAATTCGTGAATTGCTTTATCATCTACTCGAAGATAATTTTATTTGTCAAGCATCCCATAATGTCCCTGTCAAGCCAAAAAACGAAGTAAAATATAAGCCGAACTTATTTTTATAAATGTCTTTTCAATTGAGGCCCTAAAACATCCTTTTATTTGCTTAGCAACTAGCGTTGAAGTACGTATATTTGTCATTTCTTCACAAATCTTCCTATTTAGACTTTATAATAAGCTTTATTTACTTTGTCACTTGTTCAGTAAGAGCCTAACAAGACTATGGGCGCATGCGCTTATCTGGGTATATAATAATTAAAAGTGTTGAATTGGGTTTCAAACGTATTACAAATTTAACGTAAAAATACTTTAACGCGACCGTTTACGCGTTTATGCTCTATCCTGTGCTCAGCGCCACCCCATCCAAAGATATAGAATTGATTGAAATTGTTGGCAGACGGGAACCGGTTATGTACCAAAACCTTTCTTTATTTTGAGAGCTAACCACGATGCTGTATTTTGAGGTACCCACTCTCTAATATTTAACTTCCTAGTGCAGCCACTGTTAAGAGCCATTTTATAATTGACGAATTCAATGCAGTCTGGAGACCCTTATCTTGCAATCGTAGAGACATTATATTCCAAATTACCACTTTTCTATCAAGATCTTCGTGAAATAAACGTTGTGCACAGTGAACTTTATTTAAGAAGGTGGTGTAGCTATGCTTGTAACTTTGGCTTTAATAAACGAACTTTACTAGGAATATTATCCGTATATAAATGGACCTGTTACTTGTTTGATATGAAATGTTTGTAGTTTAGACCTATTAGCAATATAAATAGATCGGTGAAGATTATATTGATCGGTCAAACACTATGTGCACCTTATACATTGTATAGCCATAAGTTCTGTAGTAAGTAAAACCTTTATTATGACAAAATTACAAAAGATTAAACGCTGAAATTTATACAGATGCTTAAAAATAATCAAACATTTCGATCGATATACTTTTCACTCCAAGTGGTCACCATGCTTCTTCACACAAAGCTTCAGTCTCTTGGGCCAATCATTTATCGCTGCATGAATCATTGTGAGCGGAATTTCACGCGCAGTTGGCACTCTGCTGGCCTTCAACTGCTCCAAATTTGTATGGCTACGACGATAGGCACTCTCTACTAGCTTATCCCACAAAGAATAATCCAAGGGATTTAGATCAGGGATTCCTGAAGGCTAGTCAGCTGATGATATGGACTCTGGCATGTTTGCGGACAACCAGTTTTGAATTGTTTTTGGCCTTGTGCGTCGGTGTCGAATCCTGCTGGAAGCATCATTCTCTACCCTCAAATAAGCTTTCGTTGAGCGGCTTAACTACCATCTCCAACATTTGTTCATAAACACGTGAGTTAGTTTTAACACCTCAGTCACAGAAATGAATTTCAGAGGCACCGTCATGGCGACACCCTACCAGACCATCACCGATGGTGGGTGGTGACCCCTCTGCACACGTGGAACTTTGTCCATAGCATCGTAACAACTCCTCGCGTACACTCGGTCATCCTCTCGATTAATTCTTTCTTCTACGAAAAAGATTTTTTCGTCGGTAAACAGAAAGCGACGATGTCCATTGTTTTCAAAGCGTTTAATCAACGTTTTGCACCGCTGAAAATGCATTTCTTTCAATCTAGGCGTGAATAAATAATTCATACAACGTCAGTAAGCCTCTAACTTTAAATCATCGCGCAAAATTCGACTCATAGTACGCTTGGAGACGATCATGTCGCTCGCCACACACTTTTGTTTACGAAGTGGATTTCGATAAATCCGTGCACGAACAGCATTCACAACATTAGACACGCGTACAGACCTCGGACGGCCCTCTTGCGGCTGATCTTCAATACTACCTGTTGCTCTATACCGCTGTAATGTTCGAAACACGAATTATTCATTCACTGATAGCCGTGTGAGCGTTTTTGAATCTCTTTTGCTGTCTTTTCAATAGCCACACGTTTCTCGTTCACACCAAACTTCATCGCGACGCTGTGAACTAACAACTGATTGCAGCGCCATTAAACGTGCTGGAGGGTGCAAGGGGATATTATACGTCACGCCTGCAGTATTGCCACTGTTGTCGTGCTTTGTATTTCTCTCTGCGACATTTTAAGCTTTACTGGCAGAACTTAAGGATATACTATGTATATGTAAGATTTATTTGACTTATTAATAAGCGAGTATCGATTTCTAATTTCAATTAAAATATTAATAACAAGACGCCACTGGTTATTTACATCGTTTTATAGCGATCATATCTTGATAATATTTTTTATTTGTGAACAGACGTATGATCATAATTGGCAGCCGGATATTAATAATTTTCCGGCCTGGACCAGGAAACGTGAACGTAATATTACATTGACTGCTAAATTTATCGTGGC